>PVJL010013917.1:0-30087 GCA_004026885.1 Lyroderma lyra | reverse complement strand
GAGAGAGAGAGAGAGAGTGTGTGTGTGTGTGTGTGTGTGTGTGTGAGAGAGAGAGTGTGTGTGTGAGAGAGAGTGTGTGTGTGTGAGAGAGTGTGTATGTGTGTGTGAGAGAGAGTGTGTGTATGTATATAAATGTGTGTGTGCTTGTGAGTGTTCAGACAATGAAAAAATATTCCTTGACATGATGTTTTGTAATTATAACTCCAGATGCCAAAGAAGGACATTTTGTTGCCATGTTTGGTCTGTCAGTTCTAAAACGGTGGCTAGGAGTGAAGGCAGGACATTGCAACTGGCTCCTCGGGGCGCCAGCGCCATTGAGAAAGCCCTTTTGAAATAAACACGGCAGAAAACCCTGTGTGACCAGCGCGCCATTGGGAAACTCAATCCCTGGTGTTGCCCGTCCTCTGCCACCTTCCCGCCCACCTGCCCCACCGCGGGGAGCCACTGGTGGGACAGACGCGCACGCCTTGGGTCGGGCGCCACTCTCCCTCAGTGGGATTCTAGGAAAGGGATGTGCGTGTGGGACTTCCAGCCTTTCAAAGGCAGCATGCCTTAGCAGTTTTCTTTAAAGTAAAAACATTTAGCTCCTTGTGTTTGCTTCATACAGGAAAACGATTCAGAAACTTCAACAAAGCTTACGTTTGGAAAAAAAACCAAAGTCCAAAGAGAAGGCTACTTTACAGAAAGCGTTTAGTTGGAGGTTTGTGGAGGTTTGGTGTTTTCTTTCATTTACAGTAAAAGCAGAGACCAGAGAGATGTGAGATTTTTCTTTGCTTGTAAATCACTTTTTCCATTCATTTCCCTCATGGACTTTTTAGAAACACTTTGAGGATGTCTTCTTTAAGATAAAACAAAATAAATAAATATAGATAGATATTCAGATATCAATCTATACATAATAAATATATATGTAACAAATGTATAATAAATACATAAATATATTTAGGTTGTAGGTGTATTTTTAAACAAAAGCAGACAAATATGTGGACTTTAAATGAGGGTGGAAGAGCAATTTGGGGGTATAGGGCATAGGGCAAGCTTGTCCAACCCACATGTGACCCAGGATGGCTTTCAATGTGGCAAGGACGAACTCATAAACTTCCTTACAACATGACGGAAATGACGCACAGGCCTTTTGTCGGCTCATCGGCTATCGTTAGTGTGAGTGTACTTTACGTGTGGCCCAGGACAATTCTTCTTCTTCCATCATGGCCCAGGGAAGCCACAAGGTTGGACACTCCTGATAGGGTGTCGTTGGGACTAAAGTTTGTGGTTAAAGTTGGTGCTAAGGCTCGGTCTGCCATCAGGGTTGGAGGGTTGGCGTCAGGCCACAGGGACGTGCTGGGGGTTGGGGTCGGGGGTTATTACATTAGATGCTGACTTGGGAATAGAATGGGAGCAAACTGATGATGTTGAAGGTCAGGCCTTCCTTAAACCTGCTGTCTCCTGATGACCTTCTTCCAAATGCTCCTCTCCTGCGAATTCCTTGCACAGCGCCAGCTGCTGTCTGGACCGGGGATTTGGCTCAGGTTAGTGTCTTGTGTGTCTCTTGTGTCTGCTCTGAAGAGCTGTCTGTCTCTTCCCCTGACTTCTGGGTGGCACTATCACCCAGTGCCCACAGGTATGGTCCAGCCTGTTCCATTTCTCTTGGCGATTGCTACTTTGCCCTTGATGACAAACATATTTGCTCAGTGTTTTGGCTTCTCGTGTTCTCTGTGATTCTTATCAAACATTCTGAGTGAGATATAATTGCTTTTCTCCTTTAACAGAAGTAGAAATTAAAGCTTAGGTCACCCAAGGTCATAGAACCCATAAAGGGCAAATAGTCGAAAATTTGCAAATAAATAGATATGTGTCTATGTATCTATAACTGACAGTCACAGGGAAGGAAGGAATTATAAATTATACCAGGTCTTCCGAGACCAGTATCTATCATTGTTCAGTGGTACCTGCAACCTCATGATATCCCACATCACCTTGCTGGCTACGTACTGCTCAGCGAGCATTGAAGAAGATTGGTCCTTAGTATCTAAAATATCTCCATCCATATGCACGCATCTATAAATACATACAGGAAATGCACAGATTTAAATACAGTATGTTAGAAGTATTAAACTGACGTGTGCACAGAGTAGGAATGTACGGTTTAACGTTAAAAGGAAAATTTAAATCTTGCTACGTTATTATCTACTTCAGGACTCTTTAAAAGCACATTGGCAGGAGCCCTGAGACGTATGCCCACATTACTGTAAATTCCACTTAGATCGTGATGGGGATTAGCGTGATTCGAAAACCAAGCCCTCATCCCGTGTGGAGCGCAGACACTCACGGCAGCCTCATTCCCACTGATCTGGGGCTGCTGGGTGATCTTTGATCACAGCAAGTATTACAGATGGAAAAGTACTCTTTTCAAATCCCCAACGTGTTTCCAACTGTCAATAAAATCCTTTTTAAGTGTCAGAAGCAATTGCTCTGGTTTGCACTTGTACTGCTCACCATAGCAGCTCATTTCAGTTCTTCTAAAGCAGAACAACCACCGCCTGGCGTAACTGCAGGCCAGAACTCTGACAGGCGCATTCCCCCTTCAGCTTCCAAGGCGTCAGGAATCCATTCCTAAAAAGTGTCATTTACGTTAACGGCGCTTTAAAGATTAGGCATTTCACTCAGGAATACCTTATCTGAGAGGCAAAACCCCTCCCGCTCCAACCCTGGAGTTAAACAAACAAATCACACAGGTTACACGTCTAGCTAGATGCTTAAATGCATGCAGAAAACGACCATTCCTAGTTTCTAGAATAGGCGATGAAAATGTTAATATTCAGAACCCTATGAACAAAGAACACCCTACGTTTAAAAGATGATCTCAATGAAACTGGATTCTCCCCCATAAATTATAAAGATGATGGTTTGCAGTAATTGATGTACAAAGAAGCTGGTAGCAAAGAGACACGATTCCCTAAACTACATAAAACAAGCAATTACCCCTGCCACCAGAAATCTGCGTCACCGGCACAGTTGTCGGTGTCAGAAGAGAACCTACGAACCCTGTTGCACTTAAGCATCAGAGCTCTTGGTCTTATTATCTTTCCTGGACGTGCATGTATAATAAGCTTCTTCAACAAATGAAAGGAGACTGTTTCTGGCCAAACGAAAACTGGTGATAAACTCTGTCCAGATGATTAATTCACAGAAACCCTCCATCACACGGCGAGGACACATGCCCATCTCCTCTGTGGTCCCTGTGGAGATTTTCCTACTAAACGTATGTGCATATTTTTCATGGCCACTGATATTTGAATCGCAGCCTGCTCTCAGGCAGAACATGAAACACTTCAGACTGCATAATGCTGACTAAATTATCAGGTCCCCGGTGGCCCGAGGTAGCAATAGCCATAATAATGAGTATGCTTAAGTGGTTAGTGTGGATCTCCCCGCCCCCGTGACTTTAATGCCCTGATTTATCACGCTGTTTCCTCCCCCTCCGTTTCCTGTCAGAGACTGTCTCCCGTGCATTACTGGAGTTTTGGTGGGGGGGACGCGGGGGTCTGTCACTGTACGCGAAGGAAGAGGAAACGTAACAATGGGCAATTTATAGTCACGGTTTAATGGAATGAAACAGTCATTTGGCGTGTTTTCCTCTGTTGGGAGTCCATCTTCTTTAACTATGGATGATACAATGCTTCGTGCACGTTGAAGTTTGCAGTTTAGGTTCCCAGAAATACCTTCCACTGTGCCCCTCAAACAGTGCCTCAACTGTCAATGGCTTCTCATAGTTGTGGGTATCTTGCATTAATCTTTTTTGAAGAAAATGAAAAATTACTAAAGAGAGAGAGAGAGAGAGGTCACATGCATTTACTAATTCAGTAATTAAAAGGGCATTTTTTAAAAAGCCCAGTGGGACTCTTGTCCTGTCGCCTGGCTGTGCTCATGAAGGCACACTTCCCAACATGAGACTGGGAAATGGTAGTTCAAGCTCAGGAGGGCAGTAGTTTTTGTACCACTCGCCACAACTGTATGTAACGTCTCATGTGCCTAGCATTGGGGAAATCCCTGGTCTGCAGTTACCACAAGTCTTTTACTAGTGTAACAGCAATGACCACACCACATGGCCAGGATCTGAACCATGAGGACATCCCCCCGCCCCACCCCGAGGGAAAAGACCTGGACCTACAGCGGGCCAGCTGCAGACTGGCCTGGAAAGGTGTCATGTGAGCCTCCCCCTCTGGTGGCTCTGTTATTTGTTTGTTTGTTTCTTTTTCTTTTCTTTTCTTTTCTTTTTTTTTTTTCCTAGAGCTCCTTTGGGAGCCATAGTCTCCTCCTCTCAATCCATGGGTTGGGAATGTTAAACCCCATACAGTATCTCAAGGAGGGAAATGGAGGTGGGTCTCATCTAGGGTGACCACACATACCATTTGAAATAGGACAGAAAACAATGGCCCTGTCTGATGTCAAATAAGACATACGGTCAGCCTACTGACACCTTGAATTTAGGCCAGTGAGACAAGGCTGACCCTATGTAATGTTTGACATGGGACAGTACCATTGTTTTCTGTCTTGTTTAAAACAGGAGGTCTACTCAGCCTATTAATATTATATTTATTGATATAAATGGGCCATATCGACCAAGCTTGTCCAACCCACAGCCATGGGCCCCATGCAACCCTGGACAGCTTTGAATGTGGCCAAACACAAATCAGTGAACTTTCTTGAAACCTTATGAGAATTATGCATGGACTTTTTTTTAGCTCATCAGTTGTCATTAGTTTGAGTGTATTTTATGTGGGGCCCAAGACACTTCTTCTTCCAGTGTGGCCCAGGGAAGCCAAAAGATTGTACACTCCTTATGTAGACAGAAAATCGATAAGGATCCAGAAGATACATAAAACGCTATCAATCACCTTGACCTAGTTGGTATTTATAGAACACTTAGGACACCCACAATGGCAAAAGACACACTCTGCTAAAGTATGTGTGGAACATCTATCAAGATGAACAACATTCCAGATTATCAAACAAATCCCAACCAATTTAAAATAACCGAATCAAACAAAGTCACTCATCACAGTGTAATTAAATTTGAAGTACATGACAGAATAATGTATGTAAAATCTCCAAATCCTTGGGAATTCAATAAACCGTAATTCTCTGTATCCCATGTGTCCAAGAAGCAATCAGAAGCAAAGTCAGTATGTATTTTTTCATTGAATGACAATGTATAAAAATAAATAAAAAGAACGTTCTCATATCAAAATGTGTGGCATAAAGTAAAAACTGTGTGGCTAAAGCAGTGCTAAGAGGAAAATTTATAGTGCTATAATTCTTATATTAAAAACAAGAAATATTTCGAAGGAGTGATATATACATGTAAACTTAGAAAATAGAAAAGGGGGAGCAAACTGAATCCAAAAGTAACCCAAGTAATGGAAAAGTAAAGTACGTGCAGGAATCAACAAACTTGAGAACAGAACAGCAGTAGAGAAAATAGATGAAACGCAAAGCTCCTGTTCTGTCAGGGTGGAGGCAGATCTGCGTTTTAGGCAGGAACTATTACCGCATGGCTCAGAGGTCTTTTCTGTAGATGGGGGAAGACAGTGTGGCAGCGGTCCGATCGGCGACACTCAAATGGGCTGTGGTGAAGGGGTCCCCACCAATGCTGCAGGTCAGCATGTGTGAATGGTGGAGATGATGCTTTTGGTGTTTAGCTTAAATCAAGCTTGTCCAACCCGCGGCCTGCAGGTGGCCCATGGCCCAGGATGGCTTTGAACATGGCCCAGCATGAGCTCGTAAACTTTCTTAAAACATGACAAAAATTACACACGGACCTTTATTTAGCTCATCAGCTGTCGTTGGTGTGAGTGCATTGTATGTGTGGCCCCAGAGAGTTTTTCTTCTTCCGGTGTGGCCCAAGGACGCCGTAAGGCTGGACACCCCTGGTTTAAATGTTCGGTTTTAAAGCGTGCTCACTTCAGCAGCACATATGAGGTCTGTTCCGAAAAAATCCAGCCGAAAAACAAAATCCTCAATGTCATCGGATACAAGGGAAGTCTGAGAAACTGTCCCAGTCAAGAGGACCCCGAGACCTAGATGTCATGTGATATCTGGATGGAGTGCTAGAACAGAAAAAGGACATGGAATAAAAACCAAGGCAATTGGAATGAACTTAATGATAATTTATTAATATTGGCTCATTAATTCTAACATATGTAGTAAACTAATATAATCTATTAATCATAAAGGGGCAGGGTATCTGGGAATCTCTGTAGTATCTTCAAAATTTTTCTGTCTAAAATTGTTCTAGAAATAGTCTATTAAAATAGAGAAATTTACAGTAGATTAACCTTAAAAGACAAATAAATAGATAGATAGATAGATAGATAAATTCTCCAAATATTGGCTGGTCCTATCTGTATTAGGTTCTCCAATTAAATCAAACCAAATCTATAATGGAGCATCTGAATTCCTATCAAAGTTAGAGAAGACTCAAAACTGTCTGGGGAAGGTGACATACGTAGAAGGCAGTTTGTTGATGTGTATCAGAAGCATCCAGAAGAGCCAGGTCTTTTGAAGCTGTAAGCCTTATCTCTTCTGTGCATTTCTCTCAGAAATAATCAGAAATACAGCAAAGCAGAGTTGGGAGCACTACGATTTCATAAAAGCAGTATTTACGACAGGGTAGAGTTGCATGCTGACCCATGCAATTAAAATCATCTGACAAAACAAAAGACATCATGGTACCATTTCAAGGGAAAGTAAAGGAAGAAAATTCCATGCCATATGATTTCAAGATGCATCAGAATGCATGTGGAAAAAGCACCAAAAAGAAATCTGTCCAAATATTCAATTGATGAACTATGTAGTACATCGTAAGCTGTTTTAACTTTTCCTTCAATCACTTTTTGTTTTAAACTGTTTATACATTTACACAATAAGGTTTTTTTTACATTCAGTCCCACTAAAATAAGGAAACCAGGTGAAAAAAGTTTCCTGTTCATCAACCATTTATTTATTACTTAGTGGTTGTCAGGTGCGTATTTGTAGACTTCTTACCCAGAGTGCTTTTGCCCAACTATAATCCACATAAAAAATCAGAATTAGAAGGAAGTGCTGGATATCTAATTTGCATACCCATCACCACTAATGCACAATCTTGTGGTTTCTGTTGCGTAAGCAATATTTTGGAAAATGATAAGGCGACTGTGCACGTGGACAATTTGTAAAGTGTGTTGAGGAGCGTGAAACCGAGCTGACCAGCTTACAGTGATCCTTTGTCACTCTGAACCTCTCTCTCCACATCTGCAAAATGAAGATAACCTTTCAAACCACTAGTCTAGCTACATCCATGTTAAATCTATGAAATCTGGGCTCTTAGCTTTTTAGCCCTTGGAGCTAAACAGCCCTCCCAGCCACAGCTCTGGCCTAGGGGTTCTGGAGCGAAGAGGAATCGGCAGTGAGTCATTCTGATAGTAGGTGCTGCAGGGGCCTCACACACCCTCGCCTGAAGAAGGCTGGAGCAACTTTCAGGTGTGTTGTCAATTATAATTGTCCCAGCCAAGAGATGGCCCTTTCAATTCCTGATCTGTCACCCTCCCTTCCTCACATTGTCCCATGAAAACATCCCTGAATTTGAACTGTAAGTTATTATGACCAGGTCTGGGATGGTAGACAAAAAAATTAAAGAATATTTCTAAACATTTCTTTAATGACACGTCAGTAAAAGATAACAGAACCAAGAAGAAAACAAAGGTGGTGTGCTTGTTGCCTACAGGTGAGCATACAAATAAAATGACAGGATGTATATGGGTGAGGACGACTTCTCACCAGGGTCAAGTCCACAGGAGACTCTCATTACCACCAGACCAGGCATCCCTCCGGAGACAGCCAGCTGAGACCAGCCCGCTGTGGTTTACACCCTTCTTAAACTGAGCAAGACAAATGGTGTGCCGGGGCTTTATGGACTTGTTGTGACAGCTAATTTCACATCGCCTGACATAGTATCTGAGCACACGTACACATGTTCATTCATTTTCCCGCCACTGTAGATACTATAAATTGAGGACTTCTGGAAGTCCAGTCATAATGGCTGACAAACACCCCCACTCCCCTCAAGAATGAAGGTTGTAAGTCACTGAGCTTCGACGTGGAAAGTTAGCAGAGAACTCGGGGACCCATGCATCTTGTCAATGACTTTACGGCAGAACACTTGTGTGGTTTACTATGACAACCTACGAGGCTCCTCGGAGGACACCTAATGAATTCGCCATAACTTTAATTTAGGTGACATAAAACCTGAGAGACGGGGACTGCGAACACGCCTTTGAGTCCATCATCTTCTCCCGTGAAACCACCCCTTGTGAGCCACGTCTGGTCTTCCTTTTCTCCTTCACTGTGACTTGTGCCCAGTTTTAAAAGGACCCACAGCAGTTACCAACACGGTGGCTTGCAGTCTCTGCAGAGAGCACCCCACTGGCACACAACCTCGCGTTTTTCTCGGCTGTGGAAGCTGAGATCATTTCCGACAGGCGTCAATATTTATTTGATTCTTATTCACAAAATAACATCGCGAGACCTCATCGGTGGCTTGAGGCATCAAAACACAAAATCTCAAGGTAAAAATAAAACTTTGAAATGTTCTCATCTTCTTACAGGGAACGTGGAATCATCTCATAGGCTCTAATACCAAAAAATCTGACATTCTGACTGCTCATAATCCTGCACCCATCATTACCTGACGTTTGGTTTTCTTGAGGAACATTTGAAAAGAACGGATTTTTTTAAAAAAGTGAATTCTAGAACTGGTCACGTTGGATATCTATAGTCAGGTGGAGTGCTGTTTACATTAAATGTAAAAACTCAAAGCATTTACGAGGTGTGTCAAGTTCAAGAGTAAGATAACAAATCAATCTTCTTCTCAACTTTCACAATCAATTCTCAGCAATGTCTCTTGCAGAGTTTTCCATCTCATTGGAATTGCTTGTCTGGAAAGATGCAACAAAGCTTTATATTTGAGCCAATTTTTGTTTAAGGTCACATATAACGAGTTGCTCTATAATTTATTCGACTCACTTAAAGGTTCTTGCTTTGTTACAAACTACTTAGTTGAAGACACTCATCATAGGAAAAGTATTTTTTGCCTCATATTGTCTCTTCTGCATATTTTCATGTTCAATAATTCCATTAAAATTATAACCTAAAAGCTGTCAGTCTCACTAGCTAGGAATAAACAGCGTACCGAGAAAATCACGTTAATGACAGAGAAACTCAGGTTTTATGTTCAGCGGGTAAGGCTTGTTCAGCAAAGGATAGGGTGTCCAGACACTGAATAAAATGGTTCTGGAATGAACTACTTCAGATGTCATTCCCCAGTAGCTCCGATACTTTGTGTCTGATGCTATTTGCTATGTCGTGAATGTGTTCACGAGAAGTGACTTAGCAAACAAACTTCAGGAAGTTGCGGTGGTTGCGATGACCGTTGAGACTACCATTCATAGGGGGTCCGTCCTCTGCTTGCTGGAATGTGGAAAGCAGTTACTGGGGGGAAAGTGTTTTCTCCAACAATGAAGGATGAAGGGGAGGCCAATATCCCCGGAAACCTGAGGCTGTGAACGGTACCTAACCTGTGAATTGTTGTAAGTACACCGTGAAGAAAGTAAATTTCTCCTCGTTGGAATATTTATTTTATACTGGAAAGGGAAAAAGACTTTAAATACACACTGTAATGTCAGCTAGTTTAAACTGCTATAAAGATAAAGATAGCCAAGTAAGATCATACACGGTGGAGAAGGTGACTTAGAGAATAAATGTGCATAAATGTAGGAAAAAGTAGGAATCTGATCTTTAAATATGAGAAATTATCTGAAGCACCCGGATTTAAATTTCAAAGATCAGGGATTCTTTTACCCCGTGACTTTGTGTCATACATATAACAAGTGACCGATAGCCCTGGTCTTGCTCGTCTCTCCGACAGCGTCCCCATTTGTAGGTCTGCCTGTGTTTGCTGTCCCCCCTGTGGGTGTAACTGTGGAAGCAGGGTACGGGCACCGCTGAACTTCCACGCTTGCACAGTGAATTTCCTTCCTTCCCCTTCCTTGTCTTATATTCCCGAGGGAATGTTTTTATAGAGAAATTTGGGGGAAATGATACTTTTATGGTGTCACTGAACATGCTGGAGGGGGACTCTTTAATGGAGTGGGGACATTGGAAGACGTATGCTGTGAGGCGTTGACCGATGATGATACTGATGACTGTGGTGATGGTAATGGTGATGGTGACAGTGGTGATGATAACAGTGATAATGATGATGTGGCGATGACGTTGGTGATGGTGATGATGATGATGGAGATGATGGTGGTGATGGTGGTGATGGTACGAGTGGTATCAGTGACGATGATTATTACATAGTGAACCACAGTGATTTTAAGTGGCACCGAAATCACCCAATAGAGAAATAGGACATTGTGCAACCTCAACACCTGGGCATCTGAGAGTCAAGACCTTGAACTCTAGCACGTGCCGTCTGTTACTTAGCCTAGGGGTGCGGGCACCCGCCCTCCGATTAGCCGAGATCCTGGCTTGTCCTAAGTGGGCGCCACGGGCCCGTGGTAGATTCTGTGATCCACGTCAGTACCACGCGCTGGGCCCAAACGCCATTCCCGACAGCACGGTGTGCACGACGGATGTGCCAGCCCCAGCCGTGAGGCTAAAGCGAGGCGGAGGCCGTCGGGGTGGGTGTGGAGACAGCAACCCCCCCACGTCCAAACCCGTCTGAAAGGTTCTCGAACGGTCCTGAGGCTCTGATCGCATAGGCTCCTGGGATCTTCTCGCGTAGACTTAGCGTCTGGGGCAAAGACTACGGCTCAGTGTCCGGGGAAAGTGCCATTATTACCCCAGTGTCTCCACTTTCCCGTCGGGTTTAGAAGCACCCTTTGGAGAGACCGACAGGAATTCTATTTCTAATTAACCCACAATTAACTCCATTCGCATATTCGATAACTGGGACCTGCTAATCATGACGAAGACGACTGTCTCCTTCACGGCAGTGCCTGAGAAGTGTTACGTACGAGGCCTGTCCGGATAGCATCCGGCCATGCAGGGTGACAGTGTCGTCTGCACAATGGCTGCATTTTTCCGGACAGCCCTTGTAGAGTCATATTTTCTCACTGTCTTATTTATGAACCATCTTTTTGTTCTGGAACCATAATTCCTATTATGTCCTCCCTTAAGTCTTATGTTTAAATCGATTTACCTACTTTGCTCTAACTTTTGCATTCATTCATTGGCAGGTGGACATGACTCGTGCCATTTGTCTTTATTTAAAGGAGCTTGTGCGCTGCCTCGCGAGGTCTCACACGCTGAAAGGTGTGACCTGCTCTTCAGGTACCGGAAGAACCTTCTGGCTGCACGTACCATTTTGAAACGCGCGTCTTCCTGAGGACTTACTTGGTGCATTTACGTTGTCTTTTTTCAACTGAAGCCGTTGGAGAGAACCGTGAGACCAGACTGATAAACCCTCAGAGGAGGCGTAGCGAACAGGGCCCTTCCTCTTATTGTGCAAATAGTATTGTTCCTTTTCTCCTGGGCTGCCAAGCCCCCTAAGCACTCTCTTAGTGTCAATCGGTCACTAAGATCGAAGGTCCTTCCCACGCGTGAGAACACATCTTATTGCAGGAAAGGGCTCTCAAGCTATAGCGGGGAAGTTTCTTTTTTATCTCCTCGTGGTTCCCTTTATCAAGAGCATTGTACTTCTGGGTTTCATTTCCTTTGTCTCACGTACGGATTTCTGTGAACGTGTCCTCATTTCTCCAGGACACACACCCAAGAACGCAACTGTTGGATTATATGGGAGGAATATATTTATTTTTATTAAAGCAAAAAACGCCAAACTCTTTTCCAGATGGCCCCGCCATTGTCCACTCCTACAAGCAGTGTCTAAGTGAACCCTGTCTGCATTGTCACCTGCATGTGGCATTGTGGCCATTCCAGGAGGTGAGCAGTGGCCTTCTATTGTGATTTTAATTTGCATTTTAGAACAGCCAGTGATGCTGAACACCTCTGCATGCACGTGCGTACCATCCTATCTCCTTGCTAGCGAAATGCCTGTTCATATCTACTGCCAATGTCTAAATTGGTTATTATTACTTTTTTTTGGGGGGGGGGCTGAGTTTTGTGAATTCTCAGGATATTCTACCTTTAAGTTCTTTGTCAGACTGTGGTTTGCAAGCATTTCCTCCAAACCTGTACCTTGTCACTTCAGCCTGTCATTGGGGTGGCTTGCAGAGCAGAACTTTTTTATTTTGATGAAGTTCACTTTTAATTCTTTATGGGTCATATCTAAGACTTCTTTACTGGGCCTTGGGGCTCAGCCACTGCATCGTATTTTCTTCTGAAATTTTTCTAGTGTTACATTTTACACTTACTCCACGACCCATTTTGAATTCATTTTGTATAAGGCATGAGGCTTAGGCCCAAGTTCTTTTTCCTGTTATTATTTAATTTTATTAATTTATTTTTTGCCTACAGATGTCCAAATGCTTCCATGCTGTTTGTAGAAAAGATTTCCTTCTTCCACGCACTTGCTGCTCCTGTCTGTACGAACCAGCGGGGCACGTTCGTGGGGCTTGTTCTGAGTCTTCTGTTCTGTCACTGAGTGTCGATCAGTGCCACACCCCACACAGCCTTGATCACTGCCACTAGAGAGTAAAGTGGGACGCTGGGTAGAATGATTCCTCCCACTTTGTTTTTTTCTAAAAATATATTACCTGTTCTAGACCTTTTGCCTTTTCTTGTACATTTTAGAATAAACTTGTGCATCTCCACAAAAATAAAACCTTGCTGGGGTGTTGATAGGCATTGTGTTAAACCTGTAGATCAATTTGGAGGGAACACACATCGTTAATATGTTGAGTTTTCCAATCCATGAACGTGGTGAGTCTCTCATTTGATTTAGATGTTGGACCCGCGTTCTGCAATCTTCAGCCTCAGACACGTCACCTGATTTGTAAGATTCACGCTTGAGCACGTCGTTGTGTTTCATTTTCAGAATCTTTATTTTGCAAGGGGACAAAGTGAGACCAGGTGGATCGCTCGGTCCCAGTCACACAGCTAACAGGACACGAAGTCCAAAGCGGTCCCGACTTTTTGGACACAAGCACCTGCCCTTTGCGCTCTGCTGCCCTATTGCTCCACGAGAGAGGCATTTGCAGGAACTGAAGCTTCTCTCCACTCAGGGCGCCGGGTGGGTACTGAGACAACTCACGCGTGGCAGCAGGTAGGAACAATTTTTGAGGGGACAGGGGCTGAAAGGAAGTGATTGGTGGGCCCAGAAGAGGGCTTCACTGGGTCTGTGTCAGAACAGCCTGAGGTTCCCCCCACTTTTTACAGCCTCTTCCATTTCACCATCACCGAGGAACCACCGGTTGTCTGGTAATGCGTGGGTTACTCTGAGGGTCGCTGTCATTGCCTAACGAGGCTCTGGGTTTTACGAAGAATGAAGGTGGCCCCGAGGACACAGGGAAGCCCCTCCCTCTCTCCTCAAACACTCTTTCTGGTTTCAGAGAGACTCAAGCCAGAGAAACATCAGTGACCTCATGACCCTTGTGGGGCCCCACGTGCCTACACTCGGTGCAAAGACCCGGATGTGGAGTTTCTACCTCCATCTGCAGTTTCCCTGCTCAGACCTCATCTCCTGAAAGGGTTGTGGGGTGTCTCAAGGATGAGATGAGGCCATTGCATGGGGTAGTGTGTCCTAAGAGGGGAAGATGGGAATGTGTGCCCCACATCGGGTCACCCACCTTGGCCGGGGTACAAATAAAGCGGCTTATCAGTGTGACAGTCTACACGCCAACTACCAGAGAGGTATATGGATGTGTGTGTACACACATGCACACACACACACAAAATGTAACGCGTTTACGTAGACAATACTGAAACGCCCTCAGACACAAATAGATGTAGTGTGATAGTGGCTCACCTGCCTTTATTCTCTTTTTCCCATTCTATCGTTACATTAGCTCTAGTCTTCCAAGTGGATTGAAGCCGGATCCGCTCAGTGCTAATTAGAGATGTCTAATGGGAAAACCACACATTCTACCAGTGTCTGCCACAATGAACCTTTGTAATAATTGATGGACTCCAGAGGGTCACATCTCATTACACTGGGTGACTTCATAAACTGATTTGACAGGTTATATGGCCACACGATTCATCAATTTCAAAAACGGGTTTGGTGGTGGGCAGATCAGCAATATGAGCCACTTTCGAGTGGGCAAGCAGAGAGGGTCATTTGCATGATTTCATAAATAGTTAAATACCTCGGTACCTTCTCCATGATGGCGACGTGTCTGAGACTCGCAGTCTGTCCGAGCCCATGGCACGCAGCTGTGTGCGTTACGTGTGAGCTAGGAAGATGCTCAGATTCTCTGGAATGTGGGGGCAAACACAAATGCTCGTTTTTTAATTCTCAGCTCAGGGTAGTAGCAGAATTGTCATTAGTAGAAGAAGAAGAAGGCAAGAAGTCTCACACACTTGTCACAAAGCCCCAAGGTTCTCTCTGCCAGGCAAATGATGGCCAGATGACTGCCTAGTAATCCTCTATGTCCAAAGCAGGCAAGACTCATGCTAACACCTACATTGTGAGATGTGATCATTGGAACTTTGGGTTGCTATGCTACATTTTGGTATTTTTCCCCTTTCTGCAATTTGAATCCGTATAGATGAATATTTGTCACAATAAAAGAGGTGTTTTCCAGTTAAGATATATTTTTAAGTTAAATCTCTAATAAAGCAATTAGGATTCTCTATGTCTAAGGGAAAGAGAAAACTACAAATTAAGATAATTTTCATGACTTACTAGTGATGACTTTTTGAATGATGTATTGCAAATACCATTAGGAACACCCATGGCCTGAAGTCCTGATGAATAGACTTGGGAGGTGGGTCACTTGAAATTGAGAGTTTAAATCCTGTGATCTGGGGATTTTTTTTCTATAAGAAGAAAACCTGTCTTTCCTTTTCCTCTATCTCTGATATAAAAGTCAGATAGTAAAGAAAAATCCCAAAATTCAGACGTGCTGGTTGAGAAGAAGAAGATGTCTACATCCCCAGAGAGATGCCAGCCCTTCCATCAGTGGATACAGTTCTGGGAACCAGAGAATTATACCTTGCCTTGTGCACCCAGAACACGGGTCCCAAAGAAGTAGAGTGAGTCCAGGTTGACATGACTCCAAACTGTTCCCTGAGTCACTCCCACTCACCAGCTGACGACTAGAGTCCAGTGGACACGCCATGACCCATAAACCTGATACTTGTCACTGAGTGAGCCGTCAGCTGGCTGTCGTGCCTGATTTCTGACACTGCTGGAGAACATTGACTCCGGTTTGGTGGAAAGAGCCCGGCTCCCTGGGGATACTCGTCCTGCACCAGTGCATCTGATGCATCCAGGCCCACCGCGTCCGCGTCGATGGCCTCGCTCTCACGTCAGCCTGAGCGGCACCTCTGCTGACTGCTGTCCTGTCCACCCAGTGTGTTCGCTTGCCATCGAGGCCACCTGGAGGGTGCTGAGAAGTCCCTGCTCGCCACATTCCAGCCAACACAGACGCTGGCTTGGCCTAGCATCTTCTCTCATCGCTCAAGTTCTGCCATGGCTTTGACTCCCATAAGGGTACATCCACGGATGGACCACCTTGGAGTTTCCTCTCCCATCACACCTGTTGTTGGACCTCATTGAAGCTTATGTAACTTCTCATTAAAGTATATTTTAGTCACCAATGCTGCTGTCTTCCCTCTACCAACTAACCTTGTTTCTCATTTTACAGACAGTAGAGTAGGTCTTCTCCATCAATGGGCAGGAGGCAGGCAGGGTGCAATGACTGACCCGGGCTTTGCACGTCATATTTGAAAGATGGGGAAGGCGAGAACCCAAGGATGATGCATCGGGAAGGGTCTTATCCAGTTCCCAATCCTAGTGTCAGCACCTCGAGAACTACGAGAGAGTTGTCTGATCTAGGTGTTCAAAAGAGGCAGCTGTTTTCCAGTCTGATACTTTGTCATCATTTAACTACTTTCTGGGGTACATCTTCAGTCATATTGGTTTCTTATTGATAAAAATCAAATTGAACACTTTTTAAAATAAATCTGAAACAGCATGTACAAGCTTCTATCTCTGAACTACACTAAAGAAGCTACTGAGTGCTATGATAAAATAGTTGTGTCCCCATTATAGCTTTGGTCCCTCAAAGAGAGTTTTCACCATAATAGTATTTGTTCTGGGGGTGTTATGTCACCCCCCCATAACAAATACTATTAGGAAATACAGTAGAGTCTTCATTAATCAGAACTCGAGCAAGTGGCGTTCTCAAGCAACCAAGCAAAAAAAAAGAAAAGAGAAAGGAGAAATAATAAATTTATCCAGCATGGGTGCTAGCTAACATTCTACTGTAGTTTGATTTTCACTTGGCAGTTTGGTGAAAGAAAGGAATTTTAGTCATGTGAAGGCATTAGCCATTTAAAATAAAATCTAAGTTAGGAAGGATCTACCAAAATGAGAAGAATGCTCTCTCACATTTTAGCTATGTCTAGGAGGCAGGTCATTTAAATTTGTAATTTATTTCAAACAGTATTAGATAAGTTTATCTGTTTCCTAGATAGTTGTCAACTGGTCAATTCATATTCAGTAGTGGCCTAAGTGAGAGCATAATCAGCAAAGAAAACCCTCTTCTCCCGTCCTAAGTCGTGCTTTTAGATAATAATATCCACGGAGATCTCCCTGTCTAAGCACTGTGAATGCAATACCAACAGCCAAGCTCTGAGATAATCCATTCTCATTTTGAATATTTGAGGGAACTGTGGCTATCTCAGATGTAAATGAGCAAAAATATTTACAGGAGCTGCTTAGCTCGTTATCCTCATTTACCTGAGAACACGGAGGGTTCACGTCAGAGACACCGGGAAGAATTAACTATGTGATCTTTCCCGATATTTACTGATGAGTACTGCAAATGGAATCAGAAGTGAATTAAATCAATTACTTGGAACCAAAGCCAATCCTCTAAAACGTCCGTTGGTTACATGAGAGTAAACCGGTTTCAGAAAGTTCCACCAGACTCTACGATAAGCGTGTTTCTCCCTAAACATCCAGGCAACATGTTTTGAGACAGAGTTAATTGTTAAGTTATTTCCAGAAAAGGACCCAGGAGATAACGAACACATGCGATGGTGCTAATAGAGGCAAACTCTCTTTTTCCTTCGGAGACCGAGGGGCACCTAATATACATACAGATGGAGTGGGTCGCCGGCACCTGTTGGGACTGAAGCCGCCTAACAGGCCACAAAGGTGCTCCAAAGTTAAGCTTGGAGCGCCCTCTGCTGGTCGAACGAATTACGACGTCTAACGACACACCTGGCTGCTCAGTCCAGGTTGAATCTGTTAGTCTGGGTTCAGGTTGCTGGGACCACGCCAATTACTGACAGCCCTTAAGCTGCAATCATGCGATCACAAACACATGTTTTATAAAGGCTCCTCTTAAAAGCGACTGTTTCGTGAATGAATTGCACGTGTAATTTGTAAAGTGTTCTCAGAAGTAAGCAAGCACATAGGAAGAGGATGGGTCAACACAGAGATGAGCACGTGGGGTCTTCACGAGGTAAGCCCAGCAGGCTCGAGCTCACATTTCCAATCTCCGATATGAAAACAAATGGTTAGCGTGTCAGTTGGACACGGAAACGAATGCATAATGTTAGGGGTTGAATTGTGTCCCTCAAAATTCTTACGTTGAAGTCCTAACCCCCAGTAATATGTGATAATATCAGGGATCCAACAGCCCTAGTCCCATGCTGCACCGGCTGTCAGTAGGTGAATGTGATAATATAACACGTTAACAATAGCTCCAGTCCCTGCTGTGCCTGGCTCTTGGCATGTGGTGTGTAATAACATGACACACGTACTAAGCAAGCCATCTCCCCCACTCTGAAAGAACGGCTTGCATGCCTCCCCTCAGCACGCGGGTGTGGGAAATCCTCCTGTCGTCCTGGGAACGACGCGGCCGACTCCGTGTGAACCGCACCCAAGCCGGGGGCCGCTCTTCGCACCGATCACCAAGCACCCCGTGGCCTCGGTTACTCATGAATCAGAGCATGAGGCCTTCGGGGACCACACGGACAATTTAGCCAACAGCCGTATGCTTTTCTGGAAGCGGGCAGAGGCTTTCATGGGGGCTGCAGGCTCCCACCCCCTCGTGCTCCGGGCTTCCCTGGTCCTGCCGTACAGCCCAGGTGCGGGGGCCGTTCCAGGTGTCAGGTGGGGCTGCAGGCTCCCACCCCCTCGTGCTCCGGGCTTCCCTGTCCTGCCGTACAGCCCAGGTGCGGGGGCCCTTCCAGGCAGCTCCTCCCACAGCTGCAGCGCACGAGCTCAGGTCCTTCGAGCACGCACTGCAGTGGGAGGATGGGAAAGGTGACCGGAGGCACAGTGGTGTCCCCCACACAGATGTCAGCCGGGACGGCCCGGTCAGCTCGGTGTGACTCCTCAGTTTCCCAGCATGGCCTGCTTCCCCGTGTCAGCCACAGGGTCCTCCTTAACCCCCTAAGGGCCAGAGCCGGCTGTCCCTCAGGCTGCCTTGACCGTGCAAACCAGCTGCTCCGAGGGAGAATCTCGTCATCCTGCTGAGGCCGAGGGCTGGCCACGGGGCCACACCCGGCTCGGTGCCGATCGCTGAGGATGTGCTTTGGGGGACATCTATGCGCCTGGCTGCCAATGGGCACGCTGGGGTGCAAGCCGGGGGGCGGTGACGGGGGAGCCCCCCTGGGGGCAATGCGGAGGGCCACGCCTGAGCCCCCAGGTCACAGCAAAGAGGCTCCCACTTCTCTCCCTCCCCACCCCCACCCCCGCCGCTGAGGAAGCCCTTCTGCACGAGGGGGCCCACGAGGGACGGAAACCCGGAGTGTGTCTAAGGGCTCCCGGCGGCCACCTCTCCGCGAGCTTGTCTCCGCGCCCGGCTCGGGGTGTCCTTTAAAGCTGGGACGTTTAGGAGCGTGTCCAAAGGAGGCAGGCCGCGTGCTCCTGCGCATTTGCCGCGTTTACTTCGAATACAAACGCAAAGTGAAAAGGAACTCCAGTAACTCTCGAACCCCTCACAGCGCCGCGGGAACTATGAATCTCACTGTCGCCGCCGCCTAACTTGGTGGCTGTTAAAAAGTACGAAAACCACAGGGCGGAACGTGGCAGTTCTGAGAAAATCTTGGGTTCCCTGCGTTGAAGCAACATTTCGGGGTCAAGAACGTCTCTTCCATGAGCCTCGTCGACCACCACGGGGCGCTGCTAAGCTAAGACTTCGTGGTCCAAAACCCGCGGGCAGCGTGAGTGGCCGGCAGGGACTTTGTCACCTGGCTCAGCCCTCGCTGGGTGGCAGGGAAGGGTTGGAGCCGGGCGCGTTTAACCTTCTTTTGCAACAAGGTTTCTAGACGACATTTACTTGTCATCTTTCTCTCCTTGCTGATGTTTCAAAATCGTCTCTGAGTTGTTGTCTGTCGATCTCTGATTTTTGCCGGAGACACGTGACCTTCGTTGGGCTGGACCGTGCAGGGTCCCGTCCACACGTATTCAGTCGGTTCCTCGGGCACACTCCCCGTGGGAGCTGGGGTCAGCGGCCTGGGCGGGCACTCCCAGGAGCCAGCCAGGGACCAAAGCCATGGAAGAGGTCAACCAGGGCGAAGCAGGACCAGCCACGCCCATGAGAGCCGGCACGTGCAAAGGTCCAACTGAGGCCACCAAGGGCGTCCCCATGGGAGCAGCGCAGAGAGGGGCCTGGGGGAGGCAGGTCTTGGCAGAAGGACCACGGAGCTCCCTCCCTCCTGACAGCCCGGGCTCCACACCTTGCTATCCAGCATCCAATTCCCCGGAGCTGTCCCCACAGCGAGCCTGGGTCCCCTGGGCCCACCAGCCGTGTGTGCGTGAGGCAGGGGAACCCGGCCGGCCGGCCCGCAGCGTGGCCCAGGAAGCCCCGTTGGCCCCACATCTCTCTGCTCCGAGGCTCTCGGGCACGTTTGTGTTGTCCTGTCCTGCGGGGCACTGATGAGACTGCCCGGGGGCAGAGGGCGGGGGTCCCCCCCCCACACCGCCGTGGTGTGCTGTCACCGAGGACAGGTGCAGGGGACGCACCGCGCCTTCTCGGCCATCACGACTGCACGCCTGGCACCACTGGGCTGCCGGCGGCTCTCCTCGTGTCGGTCCAGCGAGGAGCGGGCTTGGGTCTGGCAGAGGAAGAAGCCCGGGCCGCTGTCCCTGTTCGGCGCTGACCTTCTGACAGCCAGCCACCACTGAGTGACCCTGCCCGCATGGCCGGCACACACGTCTTTTCTTTCTTCTGGAAATCCTCGGCTGTCCACCCCCAGGGTCCCTCACATGCCAGTCTGCTGTCACTCGAGGTCCCCATTGCTCTGTCCTCCGGGTGGCCGGGGAGACTTCCGCTGTGGGCGGGGTCCCTCTCCACCACCTGTGTTCCCGTTCCTGGATCCGGGCTGGGCGCCCTGGACGTGCTCCTGGATGCAAATCTCCCCAGTGCTGTCACGCACAATTCCTCCTGTCCCGCAAGCATGACCTCTCTCAGTGGCAACGGAGAGAGAGGACTGTGGGAGCATGTCACTGATGGGGTCTCCGACGACTCTCACCACTGTCTTTTGACCCGGATGTGCTTCTCACGTTGGCAAGAAGCCAAATGGTTCCTCCCTGAGGGCTCCAGGCAGCCAAGGGCCCGATGGAATCTGCAAAGTCCAAGCCGCACTTCGCGTGGCATCCGGACCCCAGCTGTGCCAGGCAACACCGTTCGGCTCACGCCCTGATCTGGTTCATGTGTAACAAGCTTCCTACGCTTGGTGGCATTAAGCAAGAGCCGTGTCACTATGCTTGTGGGCTCTACAGGCCACAGAGGATCATGTGAGTGGGGCCTCAGCTAGGGGACGCGAGTGGGGTCCCCTGTGCCTGCCCAGTGCGCAGGCTGGTCAGAGCGTCCCGAAATGGCCCTCACACGGGCTGCGTGCCTCATGACTGCGTCACAGAACTCCGTGACATTGTTTCTGCCTCCCTCTCTTGGTGGAAGAAGACAGAAGTCCACCCAGGTTCAAGGGGAGGCCACAGACACCTCACTTCTCCACGGAAAGCTGTTGGAGGATGGTGACCATCATTCCACGCTATTCCTAGGCCGTTCGAGTGGTTGGTCGGCACGCCCAGCCTCGGGCACGGTGGCACACCCGTCTCCTCTGATGGACTTGGGTGTGTGCCCGCCTCAGACTCTGAGCACAACACAGACTCGGGGTGAGGGTGTCCCCACCCACGTCACCTTCTAGGAGAACAAAGCTTCCGCCATGACAGTGGCCTCACTCGTGTGCAGGTGTCCACTCCTAACTGCGCTTTCTCTTCACTCTTCTCTTTGCCAAGAAAAGAACCGTCGCCGACGTGCCTGGGCCTTTCTCTAGGCCTTGGGTGGGAGCCCCACACGGAGACAGGGGCCACCGCCAGGGGTCACTGATGTCCGCAAACACTGCCTGCATCCAAGTTTGCACTAACTGACTCAGGACTTTTGGCTCTTTCTCTTTTCTTGCTGCCTTTTAGGAAACCTTGTGAGTGTGCAGGTTAAGGGGCTACACACAGGAGCACCCCGCTGCTGGGAGCCAGAGAGGCTCATGCCTGAGCCTGTCTCCCTGGCAACTGCCCACAGCCTTGCCCTGTGTCCCCAAGGCCAGCAGCTCGTGTGTGGGCAAGGACAGCTTGGTTTCTTGAGTCTTTAAGGTCACATGTGTAAATGTTTGCTTGCACGTTTCTTTTTGATAAAAACGTTTCTGTTTGGAAAAGGCGTTTTGGAGGTCCTGTTTTGTCTGAGAAGACGTGGCCAACGGCCCCCGGTGCAGCCCTGCTCTGGGTTGTCAGAGCCCCGAGACAAAGAACGCCGGCTAGAGGGGTTGCTGTCCTCCTGGGGGGATCAGGGCGGGGGGCCAGCACAGCCCCTGGCTGCCTTCCTGTCCCCTCTGTCTGCAAAGGGGCGCCCACCCCCACTCACCCCCACCCTGGTGCCGCCTCCGGGCTGCCCTCAGAGGCCGGTCCAGAATCCTGCAGCCTTGCTGCCCTCCTCCCCCAGGTCTCTGCGTGTCCAGCCAGGTGACGCAGACACGGCTGGTCCTGCTCTCCTCAGACACGTCACCTGGATGGACACAGGTCCATCAGCAGCTCATGCTCCTGGAAACCCCCTCCCAGCCCCCAATCAAGCTGGGGCTTTTGGTCACCCGGCTTGGAGGCCAAGCTGCACCTGCGCAGAAGGCAGTGCGAGGGGGTCGGCCTCCAGGTGGCCTGTTACCCACGTACGCAGGGCGCGCTGTGCCAGCCCCGGCCAGCAGAGGGCAGTGGAGGGCCGTGCACCAGGCGCCGGAGCCGGCCCCGCCCGAGGCCGCCCGCTGGGAAGGGGACGGAGAGCAGGTCTGTCCCCGCGGGCGGCCGGCCGCAGTGTCTGCTGTCCTGATGCTGCTCAGAGTAAAGGCTTCGTCCCGAGCGCTCCTTCCCGTCGTGTGGGAAGGCCGACGGCTTCTCGCAGGTGAGCAGACCTGACAAGGTGTGATTCTGAAAGCATGAGGGCGTGAGTGCTGGTCGGGTGGCGGAGGGCAGGGCGGCCGTCGCGGCTCTCGGGTGCTGGGCTCACGTAGGGAGACGTTTGCGTTTTTATTTGTTTTTATTAAATGTGTGGGGGCGACATTGGTCAGGAGAATGACATGCGTCTCAGGTGCACAGTGCTGCAGTGCGTCATGCGTGCGTTGCGTTGTGTGCTCACCTCCCAGACTCACTTCTCCTTCCGTCACGTGTATGTGAGTCCCCTCCCGTCCCCCCTGTGTTACTGAATCAGCCCCTTGCACCCTGCGGCGGGGGACCCCCATGTGAGACCAGCAGCCCCAGCTGAAGCCCAGCGGCCGCGGTCCCCTCCTGCGCACCTGCTTCGGCCACTTACCTTGTCCTGACCCTGCAGGTGTGGCGGCCCCTCCACGTGACAGCATGGGAGGTGAGGGACCCATCCCCGCACCGGGACTGGGTGTCCGGCAGGGGCTCCTCTGGCCCCACCCGGCCCTGCGAGGGGACCCACCGGGCGGCACATGCCTGCAGAGCCCGATCCCAGCGGGCCAGACCTGTGCCCAACGCCCTGCCCCACGGGTGAGCCTGTGCACCCCACCTCACCGTCAAGCACCAGCTGGCCGGAAATGGGGTGCAAATGGGGTGCGGGCGGTGGGCTCAGAGCAGGGGCTCCAATGAGCTCACTCAGTTTTGGGGCGGTTCCGGCAAGTGGCCGGCACCTCATAAATGATCTGTGGGGTGAGAGGTTCCCCCCGGGCTGGTTCTCAGGGACAGGTCCCCGAGGAGGAGATAGTCTGCGCCCAAGCTTTGCCTTACAGGAGCTTCCCAGGGCCGCAGTGACAAATCGCTGCCATCCGTGCAACTCCCAGCCACAGAGATGTGTTCTCTCACCATCCTGGGGTCCAGAAGTCCAAAGTCAAGGTGTGGGCAGAGCCATGCGCCCTCCGCAGGCTGCCTCCTCAGGCTTCAGGGCTCGCCGGCTGCCCTTGGCGTCCTCGGGGTCCCCAGCCTCTGCCTTCGCCTTCGCATGGCCTTCTTCTCTCCCCTCCAAGGACATTCCCATGGGAGGCAGACCCACCCTGATCCGGTGCCATCTCACCTCAGTTCTTAGCTCGATCACACCTGCACAGACGCCATTTCCGCTCAGGTCCCGCTCTGAGGCCCCTGGTGGCCGTGAATCGCTGGCGTGCACTGTTCCAGGCACGGGGTGCAGACAATGGCGGCATCTGGGGGTGCTGCACAGAGCGCCTCACTCACGTGTTCAAGGTTTATTCCCAGTGCCACTCCGAAAGGTAAGCACTGTCACCGTCACTCCCATTTTACAGGTAGAAGAACCGGGACAAGGATGTCCCTTGGCCAAGGGCTCAGAGCTAAGAGGTGCCCTGGGGTGAGAGTCCCGTCCGAGCTGAGGCAGCTGACGCTTGTGAGCAGCCGAGGGCCCTGCCCAGGGGGTGACCGTGCCCATCCCTCCGCTCGGCGGGGCTGGGAGCTGCCCTTAGTCGCCTTTAACAGGTAATTAGAAGGAGCTGGAATTTGATGTTAGCGACCCCATGAGCCGTGTTGGGTGGCCAAGACACAGACATGGGGACAGAGCGGGACCAGCTGTTGACACGCGCCCTCCAGAAATCGCCCAGCCTGCCACACACCAGACTTCTCGCTGCCCGTGAGCTCCTCACGGGGCCTGGGACGCGATCTGCCCCGCCACCCACGCTGTGACGTGGAGCAGAGCAAGGGGGGACGAAGCAAATGACAGCACCGCGTGGGGCCTCACAGATTTCCCAACACGGGTGCTGCTCCCTGTGTGGGGGGTGACACACGCGGCCCCACTAACCACCAAGGGCCCACAGCCATGGAAGGGGTCCCTTCTCTGCCGTGAGGCCGGTACTGTGTGCTGCACTGACACCCGGGAAAATCATCTCCTCAAACCTGCTCCCGTGGGGAAGGGACCCTCACCAACCCCCACACCAAGGGACCAGGCACCATGCCTGCTCATCCTGGAGTAGTGGCTCCGGGACCCCGACAGCCCCTGCAAGGGTTCACATGAGCCAGGCCCATCCTCCCTCAGGAACCAGGGGCCACCTCTGTGACTGCAAAGCCCGCCCCCCACCTCAGCCCCCCGGTATTCCCTCTGGTCCCCAGGGCAACCTCTGCGTGGCCCTGGGTGGGGTGCGGCATGCAGTGTCTTTTGCCCTCAGGTTGTGTGGCATGTACAGTAGGGTGTTCGGCTGTCCCCATGGGGCAGGGATCCCTCCCTCATCAATGGCATAAGAGGAGGCGATTAGAACAGCTAGCTACTCACCAGGCCCTGGGGAGACAGTCACGGGGACAAATGTCTACAACACTGCATGAGAAACACGCGACAGGAGACAAGAATGCCATGCTGGAGGGAGGCGGGGACAGCAGGTCCTCCTGGAGCACGCTCAGAGCAGAAACGCCACTTGAGATGGACACTGAAGCAGAAAGACGTGGTCCCTGGGTGGTCACCAGGCTAGAGAGTGGACTGGAGGGACATTGAGTCGTGGGGACAACATGTGCATGAACCTGACAAAAAGGAGGCAGCTCAGGACCCTGCCACCTCACTCACTCCTCGGGTCTTGGGTCCGACTCTAGCACTATTGTGCGGGGACGCCGGTGGAATACCTTTAGACCTCACGCTGAGTGGACCGCTGGCGCCACAGTAAGATGTTCAAAGGGGCCCCTCCCGTCTGACGGAGGAAAGTCGTCAGCCTGTCCAGCCAGTGGACAGCAGTAGGGTGTCCCGGCCTTCTTTGTAATGAAGAAACGTCACAGCGTAGACTTACCTGACCCGGACCCTAAATCGGTGGTGTGGCTGGGCCTCCCCAGAGCCTTCCCCGGGGCCTTGCTGGGGTGCTTAGACTCTCCCGCCACGGCGACTCCTTTCCCCGGAGCGTAGGGCTCACTCTTACAAATTCATAAGGGAGAGAAACCACGCTGAAGGGGGTGAGGTGATTGCAATCTAGCAAATTCTTTTTTAAAACAAATGGAAATGCAAGCAGCCAAGCGATTTCCCGAGGCGCTCCGTGCGCCGAACGAGCTAACTCTCAAGCGTGCGCGCTAAGAGCACCCTCTCCGGGTCACGGAGGGGTCAGAGTTCAGTGATAACAGAGCCGTCACCCCAGACGAGGCGGGGCTTGACGCACGAGGGAGCCAGGGTATGAATCCTTGATTCCTGTTCAACACATGACACTCGCCCACGTTTCTGTGCCAATAACTTTAATTTAATAACTTCGTGGGTCAGGGGCCACTCGGATGCGTTCCAGCTGCGCCTCCCACTCGCAGTCCCCTTGGGAAGTTCGGTTCTCTGGCCAGTCCTCCCCCCAGCGTCCACAGGGATGCTCTGCACGTGTCCCCTTCTCAGTGGGCCACTCAGGGACCTGCTTAGGCCACCCCAACTGTGATGTCCCAGATGCAGCCCTCGAAGCTCCGTGAACGTGGTCATCAGTGCTCGAAGTGATAAAGCACGAGAAAAACACAGGGAGAAGACACACAGGTGACCTGAACACGGGGATGTTGGACCCACCGGTGACAGGGAAATCGAACCCAACCCCAAGGATGTGACTTTAAAAGTATTTGCTCTTTCCTCCCTCGCCTAACAAAGCCGAAACCCCAGCCGGTGTTAGGAAGAGCAAGCTCCAGATGATCCCAAAAGACGTGTGTCCTCGAGTACGTCGCACGGAAACAAACCCGAGCAAAGAAGGGAGGAAGGGGCCCAGGCTTTGTTCCAGCTGGTGCCCCCTCCGAGCGCCAGGCCCTGGACTCCACGGCGGGGTCCGTCCAAGTGTCTCCAGATGCCACCTTCCGAGCAGGTGGGCTTTTGTGGTTTGTTGTTTGGTTGTGTCTTCTTTCGAACTCATCAGAAGTATATTTAAAAAGCCAACCTTGGATAAGAACCGAGCCCACCCTCTGTCACAGGAACTGCGTGGACCTCGTCATGTGGAGTCATGCTCTCAGGTGACACGGGGACTCCTGAGGTCGGGCACAGTGGTTCTGATAGCTGCAGTTCTGTCGGCTGCTGTGGAGTCTCAGAGTTCTGGGGCGCTCTAGGCTTCCAGATGCGGATCTGCTCTGTGCCCTCGCAGTGTTCATCCATGATATCTGGGTTTCATGGTTTTGTTTCTTTGATTCATCCTCTCTATTTTTTATCCTATGACTTGGTCATCTATGCATTTTAAATTCTTCAAAACTCCCTTATGGAATTCACGGATTGATTGATTTCCATAGAGGGATTTTCCTTTTTCCTCTAATGAACAGACTTGGCACACGGTGTGGTCCCGTGTAACTAGGAATGGCCACCGTGTGCCGTCCAGACCGCAGCTTCCTGTCTCTCTAACCAGAACTGTCCCTCAACTCCGGGCCATGAACGTCCCTGAAGACGCACGGACCCCTTCCCAGCCACCAAGAAGGCAGGGCGCTTACGGACTCCAATGGCTTACGGACTTCCTCCCCTGGGATGGCCACGGGCAGCCTAGAAAAGGGACCCTCCCTGCAGAAAGTTCCTGGGAGATGACTGTCCTAGAGGAGGACTTTCAGCAGGAGGCGTGTGACGTGCCCAGAGGTGGGTTTAAGGAGGTGAGTGATCGGAGAGGGGTGCGTCTACTGTCCCACAAAGGAAGGGTAATTGGAGGAGGAAAATTGCGTTTTTTAGGGTAAGTGGTCTTGGCCAGAGGAAGGAATCCTGTATCAGGACAAGCAGCCCCTGGCCCGACGACAGAGCATGCTCGTGACTACTGGGAACGTTCGGAAAATATTCACTCCCACGGAGAGGGGGGGCGGGGCAGGGGAGGGGGAAGGGCTGGTGGGCCCAGGGGGTGCCGTCCGCAGCTGCAGCAGAAGACAGAGGTCCAGGCACGGACAGACGCTCCCGCCGGTGAGAAGCCCGCTCAGCCCTCGGACGGTTCACCCGGAGCCACGGGCTCCCCCGTTGGCTGAAGGTATTGAGTCGTCTTCTGTGCTCTGCACCTGGATCAGCCCGAGCAGTAAGAGCCCAGGACCAGAAGGGAGGGACTCCTGTGGCTTCACGGTGGCTCGGAAGAAGCAGTTGTGACAGCACCGTCACCTGCTCTCTGACAGCGTCAAACAACCTCCTTTTCCGCCACGTTTGCCATTGCGTGCCGACGCCCTTCTGGTGCTTAAATCACAAGTGAGGGCCAGGGGGGTGTGTGTGGGGGGCCCAGGGCCCCAGGAAGTGACGCGGCTCTGGGCTCCACACACCTCGTGCTGGCTGAAATCCTTACGGAGCGCTGGCGACGTGGCACTGGTGTCCGCAGCCCGTGAGAGCGCACGCGTCGTGCCACCTGTCCGTGCCGTCTGCCCCAGCGCTTCCAAAGCCCCAAACTGACATGTGCGGCGAGTTTCACGTTGGACCCGTTTTCTTCCTACGAGAACTCTGTGGACGAGGTAGGCATTAGGGTTCTGATTTTAAATTAAGAAAACCAAGGCCCAGCAAGGTGAGTGAGTGGTCAGCCTCCGCGGGGGACCTGGGGCTGGCCGATGGCTGTGTAGGCCAAAGGCAGACACGGCGAGCAGGTCCTCGGTGTTCCACCAATGAGAGGGCACCAGGGTGCTTCTCTTCAATGAAACCATCACACGGCAACGGGTGGCCAATTTCTCTGCCCCCTTCCCGTTGTCTCATTCCCCGGGGAGAGCGGAGTCGTCTGTGCACGGTTTTCGTGGAGTTGTTATCAGCTTGGACGTCTGGGTGACTTCCACGGGCTTCCCATGGCCATCCACCCTTTAATCCCACAGAGCTGAACGTAAACTGTTAGCGGTCGAATCGGTCTGTATTAAGACGAGAGCGGTGGCTGTTCAAGTCCTCAGAACTGCAGTGTCCACATTCAGCACAAGTAACAGCCTCAGGAAACAGAGCAAGCGCGCCGGTGTCCCGGGGGCCACGTGGGTGCCAAGCTCGGCGCGATGCAAATGTGGGTGCTTCCCCGGTGCACCCCCTGATGAGGAGAATGGTGGGGGGTCCGCCAAATCGACTCTCTCACCCCTGAAAGCAAGGCTCTTCTCGCTGACTTGAGAAGCATGATGTCAAGTGAACGATCACAGCACGCAGCCAAGCCCGGAGGGAAATCAAAGTCGTCTCCGTGACTGCAAGGAGCCTGAGTCCTGGCTGCGTCTCCGTGGCCGGGACGACTCGGGCCACACAGCCCCCCGTGATGTGCATTCACCCCAATGCCTAACAGGCGCCGGCCCGGGTCCTCCCCCACAGACAGGGAAGGACTTTGTGGAGCGTTTGGAAGCCAGGCCATCTAGAATTCCCTAATTTTTAACTAGCTGTGAAAGCAGATGCCCTCTTCCCTCCCGTCTACCTTAACGCTCTGTCCCTGGGGCAGGGACTCACGGACATCCACTCAGGTGACCAATGAGCTCACTTGGAGATTAAAAAAAAAAACAAGAACAGATTTCTGGGGCTTTGCCTCAGGAATTCTAATTGGCAGAGGTGGGGAGAGGGGGGTTGGGGAGCGAATGTGCTTTTCCGAGGCCTGGCCTCATTCTAATACCCATCTCTTCCTCTTAGTGGTGCTCCCTCATTTGCTCCCCTTTATGTATACGTTCGCCTCCGTGTGTGTCCCCAAGCCCACCCTAAAAAATAAACAGCCATTTGATTTCTGCCTCTTGGGTCAGCCATCAAGGCTCACTTGGACTCGTTGGCCCTATTTTCTGACCTTGCAGTTGTTTTCACTGGTCTCATTTGAACGTCCTCAAAGCTCCACCCCTGAGACTATGATTACGGTCACTACACTGTGGCGATGGTGATGATGTTTTCAGACATCACCTTCGCCACCGTCAGACTGATCGCTCCTACAGATGCAGGTTTTTCAGCTCTCTGTGAAGTGAGGTCACTCCAGGGACACGGTGGCACTGCGTCCCCACGGACTCCACGCCGTCTGCTCCGTGGGACCTTGATTGCTACCATCATCTTTCCAGAAGTTGTCTCTTCTCCGAGTTCTCCGGTGAGAACAGGTTTCACTAGAATGTCACACCCGCTGTGGGGTGGTTCGTAGGTTGGAAGGTGTATGATTGAGTGACTTTGGGAGTATGCCCACGAGACCTATATGTCTTCCACGAGGAGTTCCTCTGCTTCCTTGTCAGAAAAGCGTTAGTTCATCCCCAAAGTGTCCCAGGGTCCCATTGTTTCAGACCTGGAGAAGCAATGGGCAGCCCCGCGAAGGTGGTGACTCATTTATTCTGGAAACACAGTCCCCGCCCACAGGTCATTTCCGTTCAGCAGCGCCCGTCACACACGTCGGGGTCCGTGTCGTTCGTGAGCGGGGTCTGCTTCGGTGCCTCCGCCCGCTGAGTGACCGCCTGCTGTTAGCCAGAGCGTCAGCATGAGGTCTCTGAGGAAGCACTCCAGGCGATACGTACGAGTGTGTGTATGTGCGCGTGTGTGCGTGTGTGTGTGTGTGCGTGTGTGTGTGCGTGTGTGCGTGTGTGTGTGTGTGCGTGTGTGTGTGTGTGCG
>PVJL010013916.1:0-30163 GCA_004026885.1 Lyroderma lyra | reverse complement strand
GAGTCGGGATGTGGGGGCGCTGCCTGGGCCGGGGATGGGGGGCTTCACGGAGGAGAGGAAGGACCTACGGCTGGAGGGCGGGCTGGGCTCGCAGGTCGACACACTGACGTGGAAATGACCCCAGACGTCAGCTTCGTCCCCAGGCTGAGGGCGAGGGCTTCCGTCAGCGCGGTGCCGGGCACAGAGCGGGCTCCCAGACACGACACGCCGAGCATCCGTGGGACCCCGCGGGCTGGTTCGGGGGAGGCTGGCAGGCCGAGGGGCAGGGCGGAGCGTGGGGGCTGGACGCGGGCGAGGCTGCAGGCCGCGTGGACGTGCGTCTTGAAGTGAACATCGGACTCCAATGGGTGGAGGGAGAGCGGCAGCTGCCGCGGGGCCCGCCATGGCGTCCGGTGAGCGTCCAGGACAGCCTGTGGACATGTCCACTACGTGTGACCCGGGCACTCCCCCGCCCTCGGCCCTCGGCCCCGGGAATGGCGGCAGGGACACTGGGGACAGGCCGGGCTGCAGTGCAGAGATGGTGAGCACAGCGCACAGACACCGGGTGCCGTCACGCTGGTGTCCCCGTCCCAGGCGGCAGGCCACAGCGTTTGCCCAGTGCACGGCAGTGTCTTCCCTGACCCCAGGCTGGTCCCAGCGGCTCCTTCTGCCGGCTGCTGGGCGTCTGCTCCACAGACTTGCTGTCCCTGCGTTCCCACAGCCGCCCCCAGGCCGTGGGAGGGTCCGTGCACGTGCTGGAGCGGCTCCCCTGTACGTGGTTGCCTGTCACGGACTCGGAGGAGGCGCCCCATGGGCCTGGGGGAGAGGGCCCTGAAGGGGCAAGGGCACCCCGAGCGGGGAGCGCTGAGAACCGTGCAGGGCCCCGTGGTCCCCCCGCCGGTCCCCCCGCCACGGGCCCCCGGGTGCGGGCCCCGTGGTCCCCCCGCCGGTCCCCCCGCCACAGGCCCCCGGGTGCAGGGCCCCGTGCTCCCCCCGCCGGTCCCCCCGCCACGGGCCCCCGGGCGCCGGCAGAACGCACGAGGCTCTTGGCTCAGAGACTCGGCCTCGGTCGCGGCGGCAGCAGCCGGCGGCGTGTCAGTGCGCGTGCGGTTGCCCCCGCCCCAGGGCCACGTGGTGGCCGGGCACCAGGACCGGGTGGCATCGCACACGCAGCGGCTTCTACCAGAAAGGAGCCCTGCGCCCGTGGCTGTTGTGACAGGAGGCGCGGCTTGGCCTTTGCCCCGGAAGGAGACGCCCCTCCCCCCGGGTTTGTGGGGGGAGAACTGCCTCGCGTCACTGCGTAGGTGTCAGGTGTGCAGCGCGGCGGCTCCATCTGCGAGGGCCGTCGGGAGACCCCAGCCCCCAGCGCGTCCTCGTGTGACCTGGGCGCACACCCTCCAGACGTGGTGACCCGCGGTCGGGGGAGCGAACACCCCGCATCGCCTGCACGTACAGAGGGAGAAGAAAGGCCTTTTCTTTGGGGACAGCTCTCGGGACCTGCTCTCAAAACCGCTGGCCCGCAGGTCGCACGGCAGTGTCACCCGCGTCACCGTGCTGGACGTGCGTCGCAGAGCGTGCCTGTGACCGCCTTCCCCGGGCGGGATCCGTGCCGTCCTGACGCCGAGCTAACGTGGCTCCCGCCCTCCGAGGCTGCCGTCCGCCGGGCGAACACGCGTGGTCCCCAGCCAGGCGCCCGTGGGGTGCGGGGCTCGCACAGGGGGGCCACCCCAACCCGACAGCGGGGTGCGCTCTGCGCCGGGTCTACCGGATGCCACGGGCGATCGGAGGGAGCCCCCCACCGGCAGGTGACCAGGTGTCACGGCACCTCCCTGTGCTCCTTCCCGGGTCGTCACGGGGGCGCGGCAGCCGCGAGGCCCCCGTTTGGGTCCCCGCCCCCCACGGGCGCACGCAGAGCCTTTAAGCCACCGGCTTCTATCTGCTCCTAGTGTCCAACTGAGGCTTTGCAAGGGGCTCTCGCCAGGGCTTTTCTAATGGACGGACATCCCAGCCAGGGAGAAGCTCCGAGAACACAGACGCGTCCCCCACTGTCAGGTGACAAGTGATGGCGCCCCGGCAGCCCTCGGGAGTGCAGGAGGCGGCCCCGGGTGCCCCACCGGGGGCTTGTCTGCAGGGGGAGGGGACAGTCCGGGACCGTCCCTGCAGGGGGAGGGGACAGTCCCTGCAGGGCTCTGAGTGGCGGTTTATCTCCTGGGTGCAGACGCCAGGCCTGATGGCCCTTCCTCGAAGCCCGTCAGCGCCAGGCAGGAAGGTGGCAGCCCCCTGGCCGGCCCCACCCGGCCCGCCCGCCGCGGGAATGTGTGTCCTGGAGCCGCAGGGCGGGGTGCAGAGGAGGCCTGCTGGGGCTCGTGGGGAGGAAGCACGGGGGACCGACTTCCTCCGTGTCCCTGGGGAGCGGCGGCGTTCCCCGCCTGTCCCCCGAGCCCCTCCTTCCTGCCCACGTCCACCCCTGGGCGCCTGCTACGTGCCAGGCAGGGTCAGGCGTGGGGGCGCCCGCCCTGAGCTCACGGGGACACGGGAGGCAGAGAAGCAGGTGGGCTGACGGGGCAGCAGTTCAGCCGAGGAGAGAGGGTGGGAGGCGCCACGGCGGCCGCAGGGGGAGCCGAGAACACGCCGGAAGGCTCAGGAGACGGGGTCGCCGAGCAGGGACTGCAGGGGCTGGGGCGTCCCCGGGAGCGCGGGGAGAAGGCTCCCCGAGAGACCGCGGCCCCGAGGGCCCTTCCTGCCTCACACCTGTCCTCCCGACGACACCTGCGTCACGTCAGCAGTGTCCCGAGCCGTGGGACACCGTCCCCACAGGACTCCGCCCGGTGACACGGCGCGCCTGGCGCGTCTCGTGGGCGGCAAGGGGCTGCTGTGCGGAGAGCGCGCCAGGGCTGCGTGGCTGGGACGTTCCTGAACCGCTTGTACTCGTCCCGTCTCCCCAAGTCCCGAGAGAGAAGGGCGGCGGGCGGCTGGGTGCCCGTCAGGAGGCGCTCGCTCTGCCACACGCCCTGCAAGCGGCGCCGTTTGCCAGGACAGGGCCCCCCGGGTGAGGAAACTGAGGCAGGGCCGGGGGGAGGCGGCCCAGAGCGAGCGTGGTGGCAGCGCGGGACTCAGGGCCGGGCCCCCAGGAGGCGGCGCGCGGCGCGGCGGCAGCTGATGGCAGCGACCTGGTCGTCCCCGCGCTGAGAATAGAGGGAAACGCAGCCAAGTTGCAGGTTTAATTGAAACGTCCTGGGACCTGTCACCGCGTGGCGTGACCGCTCCGGAGCCTGTCCCCTCGCTGCATTATTAACGACCAGCTATTGTCATTGTCACCGCCGACGCTTGAGCACCACACAGTCCGGGGGGGACAGGCCGGCTGGGTGAGTCTGGCCGCTGACCTGGTGCCCAGAGCCGGTGGGGCTGGGTGCAGGGTGGTTTGGGACCCAGCCGGGGGCGGAGGGGGACAGTGGCCGGGCGTGGTGACAGCTCAGAGGCCGGAACGCAAGGGGCCGGTGAGGGGGACCGCTCCCTGCCAGCTGGTACGGGGTCTCACCTGCTCCCCGGAACCCACTGAGGAGGACCAAGACGACTGAGATGGCCTGAGTGCTTGTGTCACCCCCCCCCAATCCCCAGGGTGACGGCATTGGCAGCTCAGCTCGGCGTGGAGGGTCTGGAAGGTTCCGCGGTCCTTGGCAGCCCCCCGTGTCCACCTCTGCTCTGCTCCGGAAATGCTGCAGGGACGTGCTCTGTGCTCAGTGACTGTGATAACGAGCCCCCGGGGCCCCCACCCCCACATCCGACGCCTCGTCTTCCCGGCGCTCCGCACACAGTAGGGCCGCAGAAGAGGCTCTGGTTATCGTGGGTCCTTTGCATCCCGCAGCGGGGACGGCCCCCCGCACGGCGACAGCTGTGACACAGTCAGCACATGCTCGCTGCCGAGCGTCTGCTAACTCCTGGCGTGCGGCACCGCACTGATGCCCCGACCTCCGTCGTAGAGGGGGAAACTGAGGCTCAGGGGGGCTAACGGCCAACCCCTGAACTCCCCTGTCCAATTCCAACGCTCAGACCCCCGGCCACGGGGCCGCACTGCCCCGGCCCTGGAATCACCTCCCTGGCGCCGCCCCCCGAGGAGGAGGCTCAGGTGTGGCCTGGGGGGCTCCGCGGGGACTGTCCCCGGGCCGGGGGCCCCTGCACCCAGCAGCAGGCGGAAGCCTGGCTCCCCGGTCCGGGCTGACTTCGTGGGGGCGGCCCAGTCCGGCCTGGGAGGGAGGTGGGGGCAGGGCCGGTCGCCCCGACTCCCCGAGAAATGGCCACGGGCAGTGGGGCCCGAGGTGCGGGGAGGGCCGGGAGCAGGTGTCCGGTGCGCGGCTGCCCCCCTCCCTCCGCTGCATTTGGGCCCCCGACGCGCGGGGACGGTCCCGCCGCACGATGAGGAGCCACCGACGGGCGACCTGGTGGCCCGGCTCACGCGGAACCTGAGGTTCTGCCCCGAGTTCCGTGTTCTTCCCAGCACAGCACGGTCCCGCCCGCTGACCCGAGGGGCTTGCGTGTCCACCGCACGAGGAGTGGCCCACGCGGCCGTGCAAACCCCCACAGCCGGCTGGGGGGGAGGAAGCCGGGCGGGGGCTGGGCTGGCCGTCCGGGCCCACCCCTGGGGGCGGCGGGGGGCCCCTGGGGAACGGGGTGCTGGGCGGGGGCCCCGGACTCGGCAGCGTGGGGACAGCCCGGGGGTGGGAAGGGGACGGGGCCGCAGGCACCGGCAGTGTCTGGGGGACCCGAGGCTGCCCCGGGGCGGGGGTGGCAGCGTGTGACCCACGTGCCCGCGGCCCCAGCCCCGCCGAGGCGCCTGGAGCATCCGCTGTCTCCGTCCTTCTGTGCGAGTCCACGCGGACGCTTCTCTGCACGGGCGCCCGACGCCCTTCACCAGCCAGAGCCGAGGCCCTGCGACCCCCCGGCCGCCCCTGACCTTCGGGCGCGGCTGGGACCCCGGCGGGGGGGGCCGTGGCGTTCAGTCCTGTTCAGCACGTTGGTGTGGATCCGAGTGGAGCCCTAGAGCGCGTGGTTTACGGGCGAATGACGCTGGGGGGCGGGGAGATGGACGCTGGGCCTGGACCGTAGCGTGGGACGGGCACCGGGGAGCCACCGTACAGAGGCAACTGGGCTTCCGCACTTGACTTAGAAAACGAATCGCAAACCCTGACTGGTGAGGACACGGCAGCTCCTGCGTGGGGAGACGGGTGGGGCGTCCTAGCTGACCACAAGCTCAGCTGGAGCTGCGGCCCGTGTGAGGTCAGTATGGCCTCCGGCCCCATGAGGGAACCACCGGGCACAGAATTCAAGAGGCAAAGCTGCCCTGGACTCGCCTGGAGCCGGAGTGGAGCTACAACTTCAGGCCCGAAGCACCAAAAAGCATTCGGGTGCAGCCACCCCCACGTCCCCGGGGGGACTCAAAATACATCGCGGTGACGACACAGTGACGGCCGGCAACGGCCGGACAATCCCGCTGGGGGACGGGGCCGCGCCAGGGCCACATCTGCCGAATCTTCCAGTCCCCCACGGCCCTCGGCAGCCACCGACGTCACCTTTCCAATCGTCATCCTGCTGTGGCTTTTGTCTCGTGGTGGCAACAAGCCGGCAGCAGCGTATCTTCACGGTGCACGTGGCACCTTACACCTGTTGTGTCCCGGTGACGATGGCCAAGAGGTTCATTTTGTCACCCCCGCTCCTCCTGCCGTTGCGGGAGCCGGGCACTGTCACTGCCGTTGCCCCAGGTCAGTCACTGAGGGCTGACGGAAAGATGTGTCACCGAGTTCATCACGCAGGCTGCTCGTGTGGCTTTTTATTCTCCCTCGTGTCCCTAACTCCCCGCGTCCTTCGTTTCCGGCGTCTCGTCACTCCTGACGCCTGCTTCCTGGAGCGCTTGGCACGGTCGGGACCGCGGTCCGTGCGGGCACTGCCCCTGCCGCTTCCTGCGGTGACAGCCCACGTTCTCCTCAGCCAGCGTCTCCCCGTCTCTTGGTTTGTTGCATTTCACGGCGCTCAGGCGCAGGCGCGTCCCCGAGCGAGAATGCGGGAAGGAGACGGACGCCCCGAAACTGCCTGCTTGGCTGTTGCCCCCAGGCTTCCGCGTCGGCCACGGCTCGCTGGGGGCTGGCACGGCGTCTCCCAGCCTCCCGTGCTGCAGGCGGGCAGCGAGATGCCCAGCTGGTTCTGGCTCTTCGTCGGTGACACACTGTCCCCTCCCACCTCATCACCATTCTCACCGCCCCCCGCCCACCCGCCGTCTCAATTTCCGGTCCTTTCCTTGAGCCATTCATTCTGGACGTGGCGTTGGAGCTCGGAACCTTTCTGTGTGTCGCTTTGCCATCGCCCTACCCCGACGTGCTCTGCTCGTCCTCTGCGATTCTCTTAACCAGACGACGTCGTTCACGTGTCGGCTCTGCACCGACGTCTGCCCCGAGCGGTCACCGTGTGTTTGGTCTTTTGTGTTTACGACGGCCTCGGCTCGTTTCCAGGTGCGACACGGACTGTGTTTCGCTTGGCTTTCCCGCACGCTTTGTTTGCTTGTTTGTTTGTTTGTTTGTTTGTTTTGTGGTACTTTCAACACGGCTCTGTAGCTGAAGACTCCCCACGACGCGACAACTGAGAACGTCTTTATTGCTGACCCTTGCTCTTGGAAAAACGAGCCAGCACGTGTGTGACACCAGGCGACGGGACCTCCTCTCGGGACTTGAGGTTCGCTCCCCCACGACTTCCTGCAGCCGGCACACGTGTCCTTGCAGGTAATCCGTGTCTGTCTTCTCTGCTTATTTCTAAGACGTCCGCCGCTCCCGCATTTCAGGGCAGCGCGTCCCGCGGTGCACTTAGCTTCCTGTGCCGTCCAGGGATTCCCGGCAAACACGAGGACGGTCCTGGCCAACTCTCAGTCCTTACCTCTGGGGACACCGCTTCCCGACGCGTGTCCTCGCTCTGTCCGTTAGCTCCTGTCAGGCACGTGCTGAGCATCTGCGTCCCCGTCCCAGCCCCCGCACCCCTTCCTGGCGCTACGGCTTCCCGGTCTGCGGTGCGTGGTGGGTATTTTCTTAGGGTTTCCACTTTGCTCCCCAATTCTGCCGTTACGTCTAACGTGTTATGCTTCCCCTTGAGTTTTTAACTTCAGTGACTCTGTATGTCATTTCTAGAACTTTTTGGGAGGTCAGAGCTTCCTCAGGTTTTCTTAGTGACTTCTTTATGTTTTAAACTTCTTGTCTCCAATTACTTCAAGAAATAGAGGATTTCCGGCTCCCCACCAGCCACAGCCACGCCGCTTCCGCAGCCATTACTGTCCTGAGCTTTGTGACAGGACACGGTCTTCCCTTCTCTTCCCCACGGGTTCTTCACGTGTTTTTAAATTGGGTCGTAAACTGAAGTTCAACAGGATTTTTATTTTCCGGGTCCCGGGCAGTCAGTCACAGGCGGGAATGTGGCGTCCCGGGGACGCGTTGTGTTTGCTTATCCGGGAGCCCTGGACTGCTGTCCTGTGTGAACTCACCCCGTGTTTGCTTCTGCACCATGTGAGGTCAAAGGCCAGTGTGCAGGAAGCATTGCTCCTTCGTTACAAATGACCAGGAGGGACCGTCACCCGGGCATTTCTGTGCCATTCCTCGGCAGGAGTGTGACCATTTGTGGGTCAAGGCTCTCGGCAAAGACCTCAGCCCCAACGCTCCTGCCAGAAGGCCCCGAACCTGGGCCCCACACGCGCTCCAGCCCCGGCACTAGGGTCACAAAGCCGCAAAGGTGGGCACCGGCGCCGTGTGGACACCAGGGTGTGGACTCGGCTGCGTCCGGCTCCCGGGCGCATTTCCTTAAGTGTCAGTTGGGCATCACGATGACTCCTGGCCTTTCTAGGTCTTTGTCCGGGGCACGCGCCCTGGCCAGCGAGGCCCCGCGCTGCCCCGTCTTCCTCACCTCGGTTCCAGCAGGACTCACACCCCACACCCGTCCCTGCAGCCCACGAAGCCGCCGACCTGCCCCTTGGAGCTCTCCTGGCCCGTTGCTGAGCCCAGGAGCCCTCTCGTGCCCGGGCCTTGGGGCTCCGTTGGTGCACCCCGGGCCTCCAGCAGGCCCTTCCCGCTGGGGCCCCCCGCCCGCGCCTGTCGGTCGGCTGTCGGTCGGCACCGTCTAGGTGCAGCTGTGTCCACGCCTGCTCTTTGGGTTCATGGCAGCTTCCGCCTTTCTTCACCCTCCATGTCAGTGAGCATCTGGGGGAGGAAACGCAGGTCCAGGCCTGTGGCGGGGAGCCCAGCAGCACCTGGCCTTCACGCCCCTTTCCTCACAAGTGGGCCTGCACGTCCGCACGCTCGCTGACGTCTTCCTGCTGCGTCAGCCCCGCCCCCCGCCGCTTCCGCGTGCTCTCCCGGCCCCGCCCCGCGCCCCGCCTCCTGGCGCCGCATCCGTCATCCGCAGGAAAACGCGGGCCCCGGGCCTGAGCGCTGGCAGCCAGGTGCCGCTCTCCGGGCCTCCGTGTCCTTACGGAAGTGCTGCGCTGTTCACACACATTCCCGCACAGACTGCACCTGCCGGGTTTCCCTTCCGGGACGTCTTCGGAGTGGCTGTCCGGCCCCCCGGGGGCAGCAGGGCCAGGCGGGCAGCGGCGGGCGCGGCCGGAGGCTTTCAGTGCGCCGTCATCGGTCCCGGCCGCCTGTCGGGACGTAGGTAACGGAGGGCTGACGACCAGGGAAGTGGGCAGTGACCTCCTTAGCCAGGGCCAGTGCGCCGCCGCCCTCCGTGGGCGGGAAGACACTCCGCAGGCCCGTCCTCGCCTGCCCCGTGCCCTGAGGTTGTGCGCTTCGCGACCTGCCCTTCCAGCACATTCCCCGTGAGACCCGCTCGTCTCCTGACGTCCGACGTGCGGGGGGACGACAGCAGCCCGTCCTTGCTGCCGCCGGCGTCCCAGTGCCCCCGGCTGGCGCGCAGAGGACGCAGCACACGTCCCAAGCGCCTCTGAGGGCAGCTGGCACCATGCGGTGACGGGACCGCCCAGACCGCCAGGCCAGGCCGGGGAGTTGCGGTTCTGTCTTTCCTACGAGTAAGTGCCGGCGTCCGTGCTCTGGGCAGCCCCCGCTGAGCGTCCGAGCGCCACGCGCACCTGCTGTGACGCCCCGCCGCACCCTAACAACTGCCCGCGGCATCGCAGCTGATTAAACCGGGGAAACATCCCGTTATTCACAGAAATCTCCCCGCAGAGCCCCACGAGGCGGCTGGGGGTGCACAGCCAGGTCGGTGCACGGACCGGCGGAGGTTTCTCTCTGCGGGAAAGATGGGGTTTCACTCAGTCTCCCCCACCCCGGGCAGCCCCCTCCCCCAGCGCCCCCAGCCCTCCTGCGTCCCGGATGGAAGGGAAATGTCATGAGCCGTTTGTAATTAATTTACATGACGACACGTCACTAGCCAGGGTGCAGCAAGCGTGACAGAGATCGGGCAGGAGTGGGTGCGGTGGGGGTACGACTGCCCGCACTCCACCCTGGAGCAAAGACCCGCACAGCAGGAGCCGGAAGCCTGCTCTCCTCAGCTGGACGGAGCTCTCCCGGCCAGCGAGGAAATGCAAACTGCACTTGACCACCCTGCTGGCGTGAGCCACCCACCGGGACGCCCCTCCTAGCAGACGCCAGTGGGGTCTGATCGAGCAGACGACCCTCGTGTGTCGAGAACTGTCCCTAAGTCTGGACACAAAGCAGAGGCCACGCACTGTCCTGTCCTCATGGGACTCCCAGTTGAAGGGAGGGGACGGGATGTAGGGGACATAGTGGACGGAGAGGACACAGGACCAGTGGGCAGTTTCCTACAGACAGAGCAGGGCATGTCCAACACACAGGACGCGATGCGCCCAGCTGTATCTACACACAGGTCAGTCTCGGATGGTGTCATCCAGTTATGAACCAGGGGGACACCCGGGCATGTCCTCCCACCATTGGGACCCCGGAGGAGGGTCCGGCACTGACTGGGTGCCTCAGGTACGCAGCTCAGCATCAAAACAACTGTGAGCCAGAGTTCTTGGAGATCCCGTGGTTGCCGGGGCTCCGCAGGGTGTCGGGGTGCCCCCTTCACGAGGCTGCATGTTGGGGGGACAAAAACACCCCCAACGGCTCCACTGCATGTCCAGCACCTCGAGGCCTGGGGGTCTGCCAGCCCCTCCCTCCACACACGCCCACTGAGCCCTGAGGTTTGCATCGCCGCCTGGCTGCGGGGTCTGGGGCCTGGATCAGTTGTGGTGTCACATCTGCCACATCCCACTAGTCAGAGCAGGTGCAGAGCCGGCCGAGGGTGGGAAGGTGACCCCCACATCCGCGTGGAGGGGGGCAGAGATGTGCCGGGACAGAGGCGTCTTGGCAGCCCTCTCTGCAGACGACCGGCCACACGGCCTATAAGAGGGGTTGGAGTCAGATGACCTGAGCCGAAGTCCCGTGGGCTCCCTGAGCTGTTGAGAGACTTCGGGGGACTCATGGCACCTCTCAGTGGTGGCTTCCTCCTCCCCAGGTCCCGTGAGGCCGATGCAGCGAACCCCTGCCTGGCGAAGCCACCCAAATGGCAGCCCGCTCCAGGGAGGGGGTCCCCCTGGGCCCTGTTGTGGCCCCGGCCAATCAGAAGCCTCCACTGCTTCTGCGTGTTAAAACACACTTTTAAAATTTCGTCCACGATTCCTCCATTCCTCCTGGGTTGCCACGAGCGTGGCTCTGCTCTCCAGCGCTGCACCAGGACTCCGTGCCTCGGGGGCCACGTCCTGCCCGCTGGGCATGCGTCCCAGCAGAGCCGGTCTCTCCCCAACACCTGCAGAAGCTTCGGGAGGACTGGGGTGACCAGGCCGGGCGCTGGCCCGAAAGCCCTGGAGAGGCCACAGTGGCCATCACCCTGCCATCAGAAGTCCCGCTCCGCTCCACGTGCTCGCGTCTGCTGTGTGCGGGTGGCGTCACCCCTGCCTGGGGGTTGTTCGGAGCTCTGCCTCGTCTCCTCCAGCCCCCCCGGCCCCTGCCCCGCTGCCCCCCTCCACCCTCCACTGCAGAGATTATTTTTATAAACTCGACTGAAGAGCCACTTTACAGGATTTAAAACTGCTGCTCTCTCCTAACGAGGGGGAGACGACACGCAGCGGCAGTTCTCCAGAGCTTTCTGCCGCGCTCTCCCCCCTCGACGCGCACAGTGCTGGCCGGGGAGCCTGCAGCACTATGTCCCTGAGCACGTGGTTTCCTTCTAGGACTCCCAGCCTTCACGCACGTCAGGAGCACAGACAGCGGAAGCCGGGGGCGGGGACACAAACATGCTGTCACCGCGCCCCCAACTCTGGGCTGAGCCCCGGGAGGAGAGCAGACAGCAGAGGACAGGCATGCGGCCCCAGCAGCCCACCCTAACCAGTTCACTGCCCCCTGGTCCTCAGGATGACACTGCTGCTCCAGGTACGACTGAGGCCAGTTGTGCCCGTGCCCACTACACACTGCCAGGGACCCCGACACCCGGCAGTGCAGCCCCGACACGGCCCGCGCCCAGCGGCCCACGGCGGTCCAGTTCTGTTTCCCAGCCCAGCTCTCCGACCCCTACTGTTGGACGCCAGCTGCCTGGCTGCATCCGATGTCCGCCTGGCCCTCACCAGGGGACCAGCGCGACACCTGTGGGGGAGGGCCAGCTCCTGCTACACCAGCCCCTCAGACATCCCCCCACCGGTCAGGCCACTCCTCGTGGGCATGGACAGGGGACCTCCCGCCACCCTCCCTACCCCTGGGGCAGCCTCTCTAAAGGGGTCCCTTCCACCAGCCCCACCCTCCCCACAAAGTGCTCTCCCCTCCCTCCCTTCCCAGGGCCCGTGCAGTCTGACGTCAGGCTGCCCACATCATGACGTGTCCCCTGCTCTCAGCAGTGCCCTGGGGTCTATTCTCCATAATGACGCCGCAGTGTGGCACGGCGTCCACCTCACTGGTCTCTCCCTGCTCCCTGTCCCCCGAGCTACTTTGAGCCTCCCGCCCAGCCCGAGTCCCACCAGGGGGCGCCATCTCAGCCTGAGCCATTGTCATGTCATGTCATGTCGTCACTGTCCCATCCGGCGCGGAGCTCACCTGCTCTGAATGGGTCTCTGATTGGCTCACTGAGTGACAATGAGCCCTTATTGAGCTTGCCCCAGCACAGAGCACTTTCACCTCTATTATTCCAGCCTCACAGCAAATTCTGGAAGGTGAAGAGCTGGCCAGGGAGTGTCACTCACGTTCTCCTGATTTCAGAGTTCCGGAAACACAGTTTCTTTGCCCACGTCACATGGGCCGGACTCAGTGGCAGGGCTGACGTCAGACCCGGAGCTGTGAGCCCCGTCATGCACACGTTTAGACTGTAACCCGCAGCAGAAGTGATTTTTCTATCGGGGCCCAGTGTGTGCGCACCCGGCCCCCCAGAACTGAAACACAAGCCTCGTGCAACAACACGTCCCCCAACACGTGCAGTGTCCTCCCTCCCTCCCCGCTTCCCTTTCTCCCCACTAACAGGGCAGAGCCTCCTCTCTGCGTCCATCTCTGGGCTCTCCCCACCCGCCACCCCTGGACCTACTTCTCATCTGATGGTTTTCTGTGCGCCGTGTCCTCCACCCTGATTCGCTACGTGGCACTTCCCTCTATGTTGCTTCGCAAGCACTTTCAAGTCGGTGCGTGACACTCCTGATCTAGGTCACAAAGGAGGTGAAGTCAGGGACTGTTTCACGTTGTCCCCGTGGCCCCTGGCAGCCCCGCAACACAGCCTGGGCCCACGGACAGGGCCCCCCTGCTTGTGTGGTGGGCCTGAGCCCCCATTCCTCAGCACTCCCGCTGGCCTAGATCCACCTGCCCCCCGTGCCCTGGGCTCTTTGAGGGACCTTGGCGGGACTCCTGACAGGTGCGCACCTGGCCGTGGTGAGCACGCACCTGTCAGACCCTGCACTGGCTTGTTTGCTGGGCACGAGGTGCTGGAAATGCAGCATCTAGAGAGCAGCTCCACCTGGCAGAGGACAGAAAGGGCAGGGGGTGTGGAGGGTACTGGGACTCCTCAGGGGACGCTAAGGCCACCGTCCTGGCCGCTCCTCAGGCTGCACAAACACTGGATGCCCCCAGCACATTGTGTCCCAGGACATGTCTCCCCAGCTGCCTGGGCCCCAGTGGCCGCAGGACCAGACCTTTCGCTGAATGTCCTCCGTCCGTCACTGGTTCGTCACAGGGAACCAGCACCCAGAGGCCACAGACCCACTGAGGCCCCTCATGGACGCACCCACAGCACCTTCCCGATGTCGCGGTCAGGCTGGGTGCTGCTCCACAGCGGCCCCTGGCCTCGCTAAGGGCCTGAGGATGGAGGGAAAGGTCGGCCTCCGAGCGGGCTGCCTCCTGCCCTCGATGTCCACCAGCTGCACTGCCAGACATGTGTCCCCTGAGACGCATGCAAGATGCACATGACCAGCAAATGCCACTGGTTCTGGGGCGACTCTCAGCCTTCCTGTAGCCCCGAGGAACTCAGCCTTGGCATCCACAGCCTGGACGTGAGTCCCAGCTCGGCTGACGCCCGCTCGACTGTCCTGGCCAAATCTTGGAGCTCAGGTCCCTCACCTGAAAGATGCTAACATTTCCTATTTCAGAAAACAATGAGGTCACGTGTGTGAGGGGGCCTTGTGGACTGCGGAGCACTATGTGAACATGAGATGTTGACCACCAAAATGACCACTTGGGCTCCATGGCATGAGAAAGAGAAGCAGGGGGGGGGGCACCGTCCCAGTGACCCCACGCACCTGCGCATCGCTCAGCGAGATTATCCCTATTTTACAAATGGAAGCCTTCGCCACAAGGGCATGAAATCACTTCCCCGAGTTCCCACACAGTGAGCGGTGGCACTCAGAGCCAGAGTCCTGTGTGCTGTCACCAAGCGTCCCTTCCGTGCCAGACACTCAGCTGGGCCCTGGAGATAAACGGTGACGGTGACGAGGACCCATCCCTGCTCTTCCCGCCTGGGAGGGCCCGGATTCGGGCGGCTCAGCTGGAACTCGCCAGTAGAGATAGCGCTGGCCTCCAGGTGAGTTTTCCTGGCAGTGACCCCACGGAGACAAGAAATCGTCAATGGAGAAAAACAGTCATGATGGATCTGACCGGAGCATGACATTTAAATCCACCCAGCCACAAAATTACATTTTTCTTTTGGAAGACAGTCTGTGTTCACTACATAGCAGATCATCTGGAAGAAAAATAATCAGCACACTACTTAAGGCCAAAAAAAAAGATATTTCAAAGGTGATGGTGATGGCAGTGCTTTGTGGCTTTAAAAGTGACCTCATCGATTCCCGCCGTGTTTCACAGGAGCCATGGAGCGTGGGGGGTGGCTGCAGAGCCCCTGTGTGTGGGTGTGCGGGTGTGGGAGGGGGCTTGCTCTGTGTTTGCAGACTCCCTTCCCTGCCGTGGGCCCCACCAGGCCACCTCGTCCTGCAGGGCCCGCCTCACCCACCATGCCTGTGTCTCCACCCGCTTCCTGTCAGACCGCCCACAGCAGCAGTGGGGACAAGGGACAGGCTCCCAGAGGGCGACGGCAGCCGCCTATGACGTCCTGCGGCACACCAGGTGCTGGGCACACGTAATTCCGCCTCGCCCACAGCAGTGCTGGACCGGTTTGTGCCTTAGTTTCCTCATCTGTAAAATCTAGTTACAGCGGCTGCCTCCCAGAGCTGGGAATGGATTAAATGAGATCACACACGTAAAACACTTAAAACAGAGTAATTATCCCCAAGAACCCGATGGCACAAGCATTAAAGTGATTTTACTCTATGGGCCTCAGGAGTCGCTGGGATTCTATTTTGGGACATTTAACCTAACGGGAGACCAGGCTGGATCGAAGGACTGGAGTGGGGGTGGGGGGACTGGCACAGAGGCTGCGGTAATGGTGCCAGCAGGAAGCCACCGCAGCCTCGACTAGCCGCTGGCATGAATGGGGACAGGACAGGGCACGGTGACTCATGGGATTCGCACTGCCAGATGGGGAGGGCAACATCTTGAGAGCGAGACTTCCAGCTAGAGGGACAGAGACCTCGGGGCCACGACAGCAGCAGGGGGACAGCAGGGAGCCCACAGGACTGCGAGATGGTGACGGGACCAGAAAGCTGCCCTCGCCCCGCCGCAGCCTGGGGCCTCCCGCATGGACTTTCCTGTGGACTCCTGGTCAAAACAATAGCCCTGACCAGAGAGGTGGGGCCACGAGAACCCAGGACAGGGCCCAGTTTGGAACTTGGCCTTCCTGCCACTCACCTGGTACTGTATCCATGCAACTTGGCTGTCACATCTGGCACCTTGCTGCCCAGCCTGCCTGTCACATTTTTGGGGTCAGAAGCCAATAAACGAAGAGCATTACTGAGACTCCAACCTGCCCATGGGGGGGAGAAGCCCCTCCAGCCCCAGGGATGTGCAGGAGCCCATGCAGCCGGCCGCAGCCCTACCCACACTGTCCCCCAAAGAGGGGAGGGCTCCCATATTACTGGACGAAGCCAGGTGCCACTCTCCACGGGGCATAGGGGACCCTGCTGGTCTGGGGGTGGGTGGTGCTACTGGGGCTGAAGGAGGCCCCTCTGAAGGGTCAGTGTGAGGACCGTGGGCAGAGCACTGCGCCAGGCATGACAGCTGAGGGGGCTGGTGTCTCAGGATAGGCCCTGAGTGCTCTTTACCTCCCCCACCACTAACCCTGCACCTGGCACTTAGTAAATGCTCAAGAAATCAATCGAATGAATGAATGAACACATGCCAGATGAGCAGCCCTTTCCACCTGGGGTGGGACAGGGGACAGTGGGGCTGGGCTGGGGGAAGCAGGGCCCATGGCACACTCTGCCCTGAGCTGGGAGGCAGGTGTGCCCAGCAGATGAGTGGCTGCTGTCTGGATGACTGTCAATAAAGCAGAGCCCACCCCCCGCCCCTGCCAGGGCTGTGGGGGTTGGAGGACGCAGAGTCCACGCACGATGGCTGCCAGGCTGCTGACCAGCCTGGCTCCCCAGTCACACATCGCGGGCAGGGACGGATGGCAGCACGGGGTGTGCCAGTCAGGCACACGATGCTGCAGACACGGACGCAAGCTGGACAGCTGGCTACTGACAGCGAGGACTTCAGTCATCACACCACCCCTTGTGGCGGACGTCTCCAAACCGCCGTGACACCGCGCTGGGGGTGGGTCTCCCTCCAGGCCACACCAGGGCGGCAGCTGCACGGAGCAGCTGAATCGCAGACGTGCTGCCGTTTGATCTGCCCTGTGTCGTCTGAGGGGACACTGCCACCCTAGCTGGGGTCTGAAGAGCCATCCATGGGCAGATGAGCTTTCTGCCTGTCCCCAAGGATGGAGGACACAGGCCCGAGAGCAGTGTGTGTGTGTGGGGGGGGGGGGGGGGGGGGGGGGGGGGGGGGGGTCCAGTCAGATCGGCCCAGAGGAGAAAGGCAGGGAGGCTGGGGTCCCCAGGCCCCAAAGGGCCGTCTCACCCAGAGACGAGGAGGAAGTGCACTGCGGTCGGGGCCGGCACCTGCACCTGAGCCAGAGAAGACGAGGAGCGCGCCGTGGCTGAGCGGTCTGGGCCGAGGACAGGGACTTGAGGGGCCGGAGGCTGCAGATGCCGGGCCTGGGGGCAGGTCTGCGGGGAGAGGGACACGGACCGCGCTTAGGCCGGGGACTCGCTTCTCTCCCGTGCTCACACGCCCGCGCTGGAGCATCCACGAGGGCCTTTCGGGGCAGTCTGTCCTCACGGGGGGTGGAGCAGAACACAGTGGGGACAGTGGACATCAAGCACATCGTGCAGGTGCACAGACTAAGGGAACAGGTCAGGTGTTGGGTGAGGACATGGCACAGCCGGTTGCGGGTGAGGGGGGTGGGGAGGCCAGTCCAGGCGGACATGCATGAGCACGAAGGTCCTGGGCAGCACCAGCAGGAGGCCCCGAGGGGCTGCAGGGAGACAGTGCCGCCCGAGCGAGGGACAGGTGCAGGGTGAGGGTTGAGGGCCGCCGAGCAGGGCACGCCCCCGGCCAGGTCAGTGTGTGAGCTTGGTCCTTCAGAGTGAGCCCCAGGGTGCACTTTGTCCCGCTCCTAGTGACACAGGAGGTGGTGCAGGGACAAGACCGGCTTTCCAGGCAGCGGCTCCTGGCCAGCAGTGTCTCATCCTCTGGTCGCAGACCACACAGAGAGGGGTGTACCTGGGCCACAGGAGAAAGAGGCAGCATGTGACATTTAAGTCACAATGAAAAGGAACTGTCACTTGCAGCTGATGGTACCCGTCCAGACGTCACCAGAAGCAGCTGTGTGCCATCTGTCAGCGTGAGCACCACCAGCTGTCACAGCCCCCTCCTCCCCTAGGACGCTGGCTCCGCTTCCCCCATGGCAGGAAGGCACCGTGAGGCCAGGGACTGAGGGCAGAAGGGGCAGCACGACAGCAGGGCCAGGCCAGGCCACCCGACCCCAGGCCCCGGCCCCCTGAAGGCAGGCAAGTAAGGAATTAGGGTGAAGTGCCCTCTCTTACGGGGAAGGTGCTCAGGACAGCAGGTGTGGTTCTGCAGCCTGCGACTTCCCAGCTCCCAGGCTGACAGGGTGATGGGGACAGGGGAGGGCAATGATGCATGGCCAGGGCCCTGCATCTGTCGCTCTGGGTGACCACAGCAAGGGGGACACAGGACTCATGGTCCTGGGCTCAGGATGGCAATGTGGTGTGGGTCCCCAGCTCCACGTCCCGTCAGCCAGGCCAGCGAGGCCGAGAGCCACTGGGACCCAAACGCCAGCTCCAGCTGAAAGCTGAGGGGCCGTCACTGCGAGGGGAGGGGCAGGACGGATTCACTTTGCCAGAAAGTGGCCTTGTCCCTGCACACTCAGGTCCTAGAGGCGGGGGCCTGCCTCAGGGAAGATGAGGGGTCTTCCTGGAGGCCACGGCGCCTCCCGAGGGGAGGAAGGGGGTGCCGTCTGGGAGGCAAGCCACGCAGGCCCTGGCTCAGCTGCGCCGGCTCCAGATCCGAAACCCTCACCGGCCCGTGGGCCATCCTCGGGCACGTGTGTTTGGGCCTGCACGCCTGGCCGACATCACGTCCACATGTGACTTCGCTGTCGTGTTCACCAGGAACCCCAAACATCTCTCAGCTTCCCTGAAAACCGAAGCGGAAGGTCCAGCGGCTCTCTGGGCCGAGGACAGCGGCCCCCACTCGGGAGGCACGCGCTCTCTGTGGTGCTCAGCGCCCGTCAGATAGGCTGGTGGCAGTGGCCCTGTAGGCAGAGACACAGTGAAGATCACAGCTGTCACCTGCGGGGTCCCGGGCACAGAGGGCAGGTGGGAGGTGAGGTACCGGGACATGTCACAGCCGCAGTGTCTAAACAGCAAAGAAGCAACAACAGAAACGGTGCCTGTGGACACAGTCCCCTCTCAGCTGTGCGACGAAAGCTCGGCTCCTGCTGATTCAAGTGCAAGACCTGAAACCTGGGATGGGGACACGTGGGTGGGTGACCTGAGAACCCCAAATCTGCAGGACCCGACACCCGCAGAGTGGCAAATGCAGTCCCTTCCCCGGAACAGAGAGCCCGCAGTGACGTCACCTGAGGCAGCCTCCAGGCCGTGACTGGAGGGGCTGTGGACCCACTGTGCCCCCTCACACCCTCATGCTGCTCAATGCGCCGGCCCCACCAGCCCTGGTTTGCAGTGACTGACTGGACACGCACACCCGTCACCGGGGGCAGTCCTGGGCCTGGCTCCCACGTCGCAGGGCAGGTTCCGCCAGAGCTGGTCCTACCGCCATGGGCCCAGTGGCTGGTCATACAGGTGAGGATGCAGCGCAGCTCGTCTTCCCGCAGTGGGGACCCCTCTGCTGCCGGTCCCCAGGGTTGTGTTCATTCTCTGTCGCAGTGCCGCCCAGAGGGACCCCAGCGGTCTTGACTTCCGCAGGGCCTCACACCGGTGTGCCCACCGCACGGATGGCTTCGCGTGGACGGCACCTGCGGAGCACAAAGCCGAGAGCCCTGCACGCTGGCGTGAGGTGCTCGTGAACCACAGGCAGGGGGTCGCCACACGGACATCTAGGGCTTGGCACGGCGGGGGCGCTCCTGGGGGTCCAGGAGGCGGGGTATGAAGTACTCGTGCGGGAGGACACGTGGACCAGAGCAACGCAGCCGGATCGGCATCTGCTGCTGTCTCTGTCACCCAGCCCCGGCGATGAGCCACTCTCCCACGAGGCCACCGAGGCCACTCATTTTGTGACACGCTGGGCCTCTGCCAGGGACAACAGCGTTGCCTGACGGAGATGACAGAGAGCAGCGCTGAATTGGGGCAGAGTATGAGAAGAAGAAAAGTCAGCACCGGACCTGATTTCAGCCCCAGCGAAGGCGGAAACACGAGCCCCTGCTCGCCCTGGGGGGAGGGGGTGGCTGGGACCCTGGCTGCCACCGCCTGCCACTCGTTACTTCTGATTTACTGCAGAGCAGACGAGGACGCTCACAGGGTGCGCAGCACGCATGTCCTTCCACTCTCCTCCGAGACTCCCTTTCCTAAACGTCCCATCCATCAGCCGCCGCTGTGCCTCTGTGCCCCGGAGGTGGGGACGAGCCAGCCTGTCTCACAGAGTGGCACACGGGCTATGAGCCTAGAAGATAAGAAGCAGAGGCTTGGTTCATGCTCGGTCCTGCCAACAGGCGAGGTCACCCCACCGTGAAACTGCAAGACTGGGGGAGGGGTGGAGAGTGGCCGCTGGGAAGGGGCATGTGCACCCCCAAACTCAGACAGCGAGGAGGAGGGGGCAGTGCTGATGGGGAGGGGAGCGTCCTGGACAGCACTGCTGCTGCTGCGGACACTTGGGGGCTGAGTACCCAGCAGGAACGCCGCCCACAGTTACCATGGTGTCCACCCGGCCTGCAGACCCCCGCGGAGAGAACAGCTCCCACCGGCTGCCGCGACAGGGTACTGTGCCCCACGGAAGACACGCTGTTCCAGCACATGAGGAGCCTTGGTACCCACATACCACCTTCGTTCCTCTTTTCCTGCCAACGTGCTCAGAATGGAAACGGCAGCAGCTGCGATGCTGTGCCCACCGCACCCCTCCCCCACCCCATTATAAAAACGATCCTTTCAGCTCTCCCCAAGCCCACGGCAGTACCTGGGGGTGGGGGGATGGAGGGAGATGGGAATGCTCTTCGCTGTGTCTCTGAGGCTGGGGCACGATGTGGGGGGCTGAGGATGGCCTGGGCCTGGGGAGAGGGGACACAGGCAGACACGCACAGCCCTCACCCCACCTTTGTGGGGCGCTGCGGAGCCTCTGGCTGACTGAGAATCTTCACCAAACTCAAAGCGTCCTGCAGCAGGAGGGGACACGGGAGACATGGGACACCAGGAGCTGAGCAGGGAAGCAGCAGGCCAGGAGCCCGGGGCCGCTCTCCTCTGTGGGCTTCGGCCAGCCGCCCTATCTCTGTGCCTCAGTCTCCCTCATCCAGTTCCTCCACATCCCCGACAGTCCCAGAAGCAACGACGTGACATATAAAGGAATTGTCGACGTGACTGATGGTGTCAGTGGGGCCTGGGGTCTCTGCTAATAGAGGCTGCATTGATAGCGATGACAACAGTGAGGAGGGGATCACCAGGAGGGTCTGCAAAGGATCCAGTAGTGCCAGGGAACATGGGAGCAGGGCACCCTCCCAGGCTCCCCATGTTGGCCCAACTGCCAGCCAAGCGCTGGACAGTGGTCACCCTGCTGGCCAGCTGGCTATCCAGGAGCCAATGCTGCTCCAGATGGTACTCCGACGAGGATCTGACCAAGTGAGGGTCAAGGCTGGGAGAGAAGTAAACAGGAAGTTGGAGGAGCTCGAATAGCAGGTCACGCAGGGAACTGCTGGGCCCCACGGGACTTTCACTGCAGAGGCTGATCACTGCCCTCTGCCCTGACCAGAAGTCTAGGCTCATCAGGACTTAACAACCGTGGGATCTGAAGGGGCTTCGGAAACCAGCCATTCTGACCGCCGGCCCAGAGCATACAGTGCTCTCTGACGTGCGAGACATGCTGATTCCCAGCCTCTGCGAGAACACAGGTGGGTGGAGAGCCTGGTACCGGCTGGGGCCCCATCAGATCACTGGAATCAGTAATAAAAAGAACGCAGAGTCACTGAGTGCTCTGGCACTCGCTGAGCACCTACGGGAGACTGTCCCAGACCACCCAGAGACCCGGGCGTTCTTATCTCCCTCGAGCAGAAGCTTAAACTGACCGACGCACCGCGAGGCCTCCAGTGGGCAGCAGGGCTGGGGCTGCAGCTGCCTGGCCTCACAGTTGCGTCGGTGCAGTCAGGTCGGGTTAACTAGCCTTGAGTCATGTGGTGTAGGCGGTGGCTCCTCCGGATAAAGTAACGTCTGCTTCTCCAGAGATTTCATCGACTGAGCCCAGATCCGAGCTCTAAGCTGTGCCGAGTTTTGCCTCCTCCGGCCCCACCGGGCCTCCCTTTCTCCTCACAATGTTTGTCCCTCTCTCTCGATTCCCTGTGAATGTCCTTTTCCAAACATAAGCCCCCCACACACACACAAGGAAGTCTGCTCCCAGGGGGCCACTGGATCCGCTGCTGGATGCTATGCTTGGAGCACGCATCCCTGAGACCTGCACGGGTGTGTGCCAAGCACCATGCATCCTGACCTGCCTACCGCATCTCCCTGGACCTCGACTGGAACCCTTTGGGGGAAAGTACACTCATCATTACATATGTTTTCCAGGTGGGAAAACCACAGTGTGGCAAGGGTCAGTATCAGGAGTGATGGCCAGGCAGGGTATGAGCTCGTTCGGTGCCCGTGTTCATACCATCTCAGGGACCCTCCAAGGTGGCCGGCGGCTTCAGGCACAGGAGCTCTGTCCATGAACACGCCCATGCACGGGGAGCGAGAGAGAGGCTGGGACCACAGTAGTTTCTCTGTGTGGCAAATATGCCACACCTCCGCCCTGCCATGCTCCCTCCAGCCCCTGGGCCTTCCACCCTGACTCGACTCGGACACCCAGGAACAAAACCCAAGGTGGCCTGGGGCTGCAGGACAGGCCACAGGACAAAGGAGCCACGTCCCCTCCAACTCCCCAAAGCCACACAGGAAACATCTTTGTAAACTCACCCAACCTCTGGCCTCCCTGGGCCACACTGGCAGAAGTGTCTTGGGTCCACACCTAAAACACACTCACACTGACAAGAGCTGATGAGCCAAACCAAAGGTCTGTGTATAACTTTTGTAACGTTTCAGGGAGGTTTACACATTTGCATTGGGCCCGCTCAGAGCCATCCTGGGCCGCAGGCTGGACGGGCCTGTTTACGACAGTAGAGATGACAAGAATGGTGAGAGGTGTTCATTCTCCACTGTCATCATCGAAATGGGTGTGCCGGAACTCGGATGCTTCCCACCACACCTGGCAACGCCCACCTGCCCCATGGCTTCTCCGCGTCCCCAGGCTGTAATGATGGGACTCACCAGCGCTCCAAATGCTCTGTGAATGAGTAACTGTCCCTGAGGCCACCAGGTCCCATGAACAGCGTGGGGCTGGGACGGGCTTCCACGCACCTCGCTCACTCGCACCTCGCTCACTCACGAGGGCATGGTAGGGGGCTGCAGCGTCCAGAGCTCCCCTGAGGGGACCGGGACTCGATTGATGAGGAAACAGCCCAGACACACCGAGGCCAAGGGGGCCAGCAGCATGGACTCTGTCAGCCAGGCGAGTCCGGACTGCAGCAGCTGCCCTGGCTTCCGCTACGTGCTGAGAGGTGGGCGACCGCCGCGTGGGCAGTAGAACACACAGTCGGATTGACATGCGTTAAGAACTGAGTGTTATTTTTAATTCTTTCTTTCATTTTTAATTTGGGTATCTTCCTTTTTCTTGGGGGTGGGGGAGAGAATAAAACAAAAATGTTATTTTTCCATGGCCAAGAAAGGGAAGGCAGGAGCGCTGCTGGGAGAGGACGGATGGAGGGCTGGGCCTCATTTCTGTCCCCCATCCCAGCCAGTTCCCTGCACCCTGCTGGCACAGCAGTGTGGCCAAGGTGACCTTGTGGTAGCCTGCCCTCGGGCTGGAAGAGTCCTGCTGGAGGATTCTCAGAGACAAGAATGATGCCCAGGAGGCTTGAGGGGAGAGTGTAGTCATGGCAACCATGCAAGTCCATTTCCCTGCGGGAACAGGTGGTCCCCATCTGTGAGAACCAAAACCTGAGGTCCAGGGAGATGCTCCCACCCAGGAAAACCAGTGTGGCAGGTCACGTCCTTGGAGGAAGGGCAGCCCGAACCCCCCACGAGCCTCCTGTCGGGGAGGAAGAAGTAGAGGAGCAGCTTAGAGACCCTGTACCCCAAGAGCGAGCAGCCCTGAGGAGGGGACAGGACAGGCCCATCAGAGTGGAGCCAGAGGACATCCCCGCAGAGGTCAAGGTGGACAACATGTCTAACGACACCCACACAGTTGCAATCGGGTCTCAGAATCTGGGAGAGCAGACACCTGTACAGAACACTGTCGGAGCTCCTGAGGGTCAGACCTCTTCACGTTCCTGTCACAGACACACCCGCTGGGCCTCTCCCCCATGACCCCGGCCCAGCTGGCTCTCAGGGACCAGCCGGCCATTGCATCCTCTGTCTCCAGACCAAAGGCAAACACGCATGCTGTCTGTGGTGCCAGGCCCCCGGGCACCTGGTGGCCCATGGTCTCCCAGAGCTCGGGTGCCAAGCAGAGAGGTCGCCCCTGCAGTCCAGCAGACGGCGGAGCAGACCCGCTTTGACTCAGACACAACACCTGAGACGCGCGGGAGCAGAGGTGAGCCCATGTCTGCACAAACGTGCTCCCCCAGAACCTCCTGGCCGCCGTCTGTGCCCGGGCTCTCACGGCGGGAACAGCGGACCGTCTGAGACATGGGGAGGCCCGGGGCAGGCTGCGGCCCGCCTGCCTCCCTCCCGCGCCGGCGGCCATAAGCACGGCCTCTCAGAAGCCCGGGACCCTGCAGGAGGCGCACAGACCGAAACCTCTTCTCCATGGAGGGCACGTGCTCGCAAAGCCCGCTTTCCAAGAGGAAAAGGTGCGGTTCCGGGACCCTGCTGCCCGGGGCCGGCTGGCAGGCCGAGGGACCCCCCTGCCTAGCCGGGCACACAGAGGCCGCTCCCAGGCCGGGGGCTCGGCCTGGCTCAGGCACCGAGTGGCATCCCAGCCTCCGTCACTGTGCCCCGGGCCGCCACGCGGCCACAGCGCGAGACCTCCCCACGTGCCCGCCCGCCCCCGGGCCAGGCCGCGGCCCTGGGGCTCCGCTCAGGGGCCCCCGACACTTCCCCAGCCCAGTTGAGAGCTCCGGCCATGCCCCTCAGAGCTCGGCTGCCTCGCCTCTGCCCCTGACGCCGTCCTCAGCTGTTACCGCAGCCTCCTCCACCTCAGTCCTACCGGACAACCCGCGGCGTCAGAGTTCGTCTTCCCAGAGTGCCGTTCGACGACAGTGCTCCCTGAGGAGAAGCATTCAGACCTTAGTTAGCACGGCCTGGAAAATTCGCTGATGCGGACGCCACGTCCTGACGTGCCCGCGGCCCCGCCCCTCGCACCTGCCACGTCCCGACGTGCCCGCGGCCCCGCCCCTCACACCCGCCGCGTCCCGACGTGCCCGCGGCCCCGCCCCTCGCACCCGCCGCGTCCCGCCGTGCCCGCGGCCCCGCCCCTCGCACCCGCCACGTCCCGACGTGCCCGCGGCCCCGCCCCTCACACCCGCCGCGTCCCGACGTGCCCGCGGCCCCGCCCCTCGCACCCGCCGCGTCCCGCCGTGCCCGCGGCCCCGCCCCTCACACCCGCCACGTCCCGACGTGCCCGCGGCCCCGCCCCTCACACCCGCCGCGTCCCGACGTGCCCGCGGCCCCGCCCCTCACACCCGCCACGTCCTGACGTGCCCGCGGCCCCGCCCCTCACACCCGCCACGTCCCGACGTGCCCGCGGCCCCGCCCCTCGCACCCGCCGCGTCCTGGGCTTGCCCTATGGTTTCCCTGAGCTGCCCCTCCCGGCTGCACGCCCTTCCCGCCTCAGCTTCAGCTCGGGATTGTCTCGTGTGAAGTCCTTCCCGGCCCCCTATGCCCAGTCAAGCCCGTCACCGCCCTCACCAGTGCCCACGGCACTGGAATCTTCCAGCATCGCCGCTAAGACACGCTATCGCTCTCAGTGGCGCACGTGTCCAGCCCTCTGGCTGGGTGTCAAGTTCCATACAGAGACAAGGCTTCCCTGCTGTAAGCCGGTACCTGGCACCGGGCAGGAGTCTGAGCACTTGGGTCGATACACATCCAGGAAGGAGCGTGAAGCCAGCCTAGAGCTGGCCAGGACTCACTGACCCTGAAGCGGGCGGCGGGCTCCAGGCCTCTCGGGGCCGCAGTTCATGGTCAGCTCTGATTGCGTGTCTGCCACGAGCTCGGCACGGGCGGGGAGCTCTGTGACTCGTGACATCCCGGCTCCCACAGTGACCAGACAGAATTTGGCCCTGGTTAGCGTGCAGTCAACGGGTGAGCACACACCTGCTGCGCCTTCTGCTCTCAGGAGGGGACCGCCACAAGGACACAAAGGGGACGATTACAGGACAGTGACAGGACAGTAACCAAATACCCCTCTGGGCTGAGAGCTCCCAGAGGTGAGTGCACTCTCGCTTCCCTGTCCAGGGCACCTGCTCCCCAGAAGTGCCTGGGAACGCCATGGAGATAACTGGAATTATCCACAGTGAGTCCTCAGATGTGACCTGGGGACAGGCCTGTCCCTTTGCCTTCAACTTTTTATCAGTAGTGCCACCGGCTCTGTTTCTGTCCTGTGCTGGATAACTACCCTCTTCTCACAGTTTCATTTAGGCTCTTGTCCTGCGGAACCCCAAAGACTCAAGTGGCTACAGAGCCAGTTAACTGAATGACTGGGCGTGGGGGGCGTGAAGTCAGGGAGCAGCCCATCCCCCTCACTTCTGCCCTTCAAGCCCGCCCCCTCAGACGCCCAGCTGTGCCCACTCCCGCCCCTTAGGAGGCCAATGCCATGACTTCCCTGTTTTTGGCAGGACAATGGCACGTATCTAAAGGACACGCCGTGATGATCTGATCGACATGCAGGTTGCAGGGTAGGTCATTCACATGCTCATCAGCTCACAGCGCGTGCCTGTGGTCAGAACGCCCCGGATCTGCTCTCAGCACCTCAGGAGCCGAAAAGCCAAGAGTCCAACTTCTAAAATGGGCCAGGGACCCGGATGGACATTTTTCCAGAGGCCACACTGTTGCAGACCCAGCTCGGTGGCGGGTCCTCCCAGCCCCAATGTCTCTGCCCCTTAAAACTGACACGGGCACCGGGACTGCAGCAGGTGCTTCCAAGGTAAACCCTTTATTCCCACCCCCCCAGACCCCCACAAAGTGAAGCTCAAAGTCAAAGTCAGCCAGGTCCTGGGCCCTGGGCTGTCCAGGGCCTGACCCTGCAGGATGAGTGTGTCACACACACTCCGCTGCACTCTGCTCTCAGTGGGTTCCGGGTCCTGCCCCAGGGGCCTCAGGGGACAGGACCGCCGAGCCCTCTGTGGCCAGGAAGCTGGCCCCTCCCAGCCCTGCTCTCAGTGCCCACCGTGCACAGGCCACTGCCCGCTGTCCTCTGCCCACTCCTCTGTCCACCTGCTCACACACCATCCTCTCTTCCTTCATCTGGCCAGCCTCGTTTCTCACAGCTTCATCTACCAGGCACACACGGAGCCCTGTCACGACGTCCCCCAGGAGTCCAGCGATTTCGGCTGGGAACATGGCGCCATGTCTGCAGTAACCGCCCTTCTCAGGTGAAAAACCGGGGTGCACGGCGTGCGGCAGCTGTGAGCACAGGGGCGATGAGGGAGGCTTTGAGAAGTGCAATGGCGAATCGCTCACTCACATGCTCACTCTCGTATGTAGCACCTGCCGTGTGCCGGGCACCATTCTGGGTCCCGGGGCACCGTGGGGACTGCCTCCATGCGGCTGCCAACGAGCCCACGTGTGGCCCTGTGCTGCACAGAACAGGGCGTGGAGGCTGGGGGACGATGCGGGCTTCTGGGGGAGGAGGCATCCGAGCCTGGTTTGGGACGACAAGCAGTAACTCGCGTGAACAGACACGGAAGCCGAAGCAGTCAGAGTGCGAGTAGAAGCTCAGGGGTATGAAACGGCAGACGTGGGGAGCCACCAGTGGTCCACTGGGATCGTCAGGATGGCGAAGGAGGTTGGCACAGATGCGGTGTGAGGCGGGATGGCGCCAAGCCATGAAGTCACACGCATGCATGCCCCGGTGCCTCGGTGGACCCACCCATGTCCCCCACAGCCCGCCCCACCACGCTACCCCACAGACACCAGCGCTGGACACGTGGCCAGGCCCCTGAGCACAGCCCTACACTTGCCCCACTCTGCCTCGGGCTCTGACGCCCATGAGCCCAGCCACACGCTTGTCATGCCCTCGTGTAGCTTTCAGTGCAGCAAGGGACACAAATGGGAATCCAGGGACGGCATGCGCACGTGTACACCCCAAATACCAATGACACGTCCATGTCGTCTTTAAAAATTGCAACTATCAGGTGTCAGATCGAGGGCTACAGCAGGGAGCCAAGACCTGTGACAGAGACTGGCCACTCGGAAAGGTGGGGGAGGTTTTCCGGAAGGAACAAACACTGGGCATGGGGGACACTGGTGCCAGGTTTGTTTTTGGCGCTGATGGCACTAACAACCCACCGGAACGCCCCGCTCGTTCCCAGACCGGGCCGCCCCCCGACTTTTCCGACCTCCCAGGCCTGGGACAAGCAGGTCTCTTCCTGCCCCCACTGCTGGGGTAACCTCTGACTTCAGGGCAAAGGAGAGTCGGGGTCTCCAGCAGGGACAGACACCTTCAGCCCCGCTCCCCACCCCCCACGCCTCACTTGCAAATTTAAGCACCTGCTCCGCACCCTCTCTGGGGTAAGACCTCCCAGCCTCACGTGTCCGGACCACATCCCCAGCGGTCCACGGGCCACACCGCCCGCCGTGTTCTCCACCCGAGCAAGCAGCAGCTCGTCCTTCTGGCAACACTGAGCCGAACCTTCACTTCTCTCCTTGGGGCCCCTCGTCCGGTCAGTCACGAGCTCTTCCCCGGTGGGGGCCTTGGGGCGGGGCCCCACCTGTCTCCACCTGAACTCAGCTCAGGACGTGGGCCCGCTGGCGAGAGAAGGTGGGACGCGCACAGTGGTGGGACACGCATGGCCGGAGTCCTTGCGGAGAGCAGCGACCGTCCACAAATCTCCGCCAGGACTCGGAGTGATGGATGGCTCTTCCAGACGTTATTAGCTGAGAGGATTCAGTCTCTCTGGGCTGATCGACGCTCCAGGGACAGTTTTAAAGGACATGGCTTTTGGGGGCTGGATTACTGAGAAGAGCTAGAGGCGAAGCATTCACTCAGAGCACTGCCATCGGTCATGGGCTGCTGGGAAGGCTTCACCGGGTGTGACAGGGGAGGGGGTGGTGCGACGCCTGCGTCCCCTCGTCCCACCGAATTCCGAGCATCTAGGATGCTCCCCCTGTCCTCCGTGACACTCTGGGGGCATATGGCTGATGACTTACCCAAGCAGAAAGCAGGGAGCTGGGCAGGGGGCACCTTCCCAAGCCCAGGTTTTACAGGGAGGTCACGGTGTTCGCATTGCAAAGGTTTCCTCTGACGGACACAAGAGTGTCAGCAGCAGCATTAGCACTGAACACGTGCTGAAGCACCTGCCACGCGTCAGTGCCACTCTCAGCGGCGGCTTCAGGATCTCGTTAAGTCCTAACTGATGACCCTACAGGGTGGGCACTGGCCGTTCACAGAGGAGCTGACGGCCAAGGTCAGGCAATGGGCCCAGGTCAGGGATCCAAGTGTGGGGTCTGCTCTGGAGCCTGGACCTTTGGAGACACTAACAGGTAACGTCACAGGTGGGAGCCCTCAGGATGGACACACACACACACACACACACACACACACACAGTCACAGCTCCCGTCTCTGCCCTTCAGGCCATGCCAGCCCCCGCTCAGCACCCCCAGCCCCAAGCCACGTCACCTCATCACCTCGTTGCTGTCCTTGGCCGCCGCAGCTCCCTGCCCCCAGGAGTCAGTGCTGTTCCCCTGCCACCTGGCTCCCCCGACCCTGTTCCCCTCCCTCATGACACAGGTGACATTGGCATTTGCTTGCCTGCCTTTGCTCCCAGAGGCCAGGAAGCATCCTGAAAGGGGCTCACAGCTGTGAGGGGGCGCTGGGGCCGCTCCCTGGGGGTGTCCTGGCCTTGGGAGGTGCGCAGGACAGTGCTGTTAGAAGTAACAGCTGTGATTGCTGAGGAGTCCCTGGGCCTTGAGTGGCTCGGTTTTCGTGAGACCCTGACCCCTAGAGCAGGCCCAGCCCTCCTCCCCCACCCTCTCTCAGAACCCAGCTGCTCGGGGAGGAGGTGCTGGCCACTGGCCACCCAGCACTGTGACAGGGCCAGAGGGAGCCCTGGTAGGGGGAGGGCTGCAGCCATGCCTCGGCCACCCTGCGTGGTGCAGATGTAGGGGCTGGTGGGGGTCCGCACCCCGTTTCTGCCTTGCAGCAGCAATGGCCTCACCAGTTCCTGACACCAGCCGTGCCCCGGGTGGCGGTGGGGCAGCGTTAACCCGCCAACTGGCTCCCAGTCAAACCGCAGGACAGTCGTGTCCTCTGCCGAGGGCAGTTTGCGCCCCGAACACCGATTCCCGACCCCGCTCTGCACCTGGCAGTTACGTCCATAGTCGTGTTTCTGAGAAAACTGCCAAATAATGAGATAAATACCCTTCCACGCACAGATGTGGTTTACAAAAACGTACGTTTCTGGCGAAGCCCTGTTGTTGGGCATTTAGGTTATTTCCAGCTTTTTAGTGCCATTTATGTCATCCTACACGGAGCAGAGCATGGAGAACAGGGCGAATGTGAGAGGAAGTCACTCCGATCCCCGAGGACAGACACAAATGCGCGGAAGCACGGAGGGCTGCCACGCCCACCGAAGGCACCGAAACTTCCGCTGCGGGTGTGAACGAGGACGCATTTACCCATCAACGAGTCGCTGGACGCCCACATCTATCAGGCTCTGTGGAAGGTTCTAGACACGCAGTACGTCGGATGGAAGTTCCGGTCCTTGCGTTGACCATGTGATGGCGGAGAGACACAGCAAAGGACGGACCGCAGGGGGAAATGAGGGCGTGAGAGCGGGTGGGGCGGGGCAGGAGGCGGGGCC
>PVJL010013915.1:0-30201 GCA_004026885.1 Lyroderma lyra | reverse complement strand
CCCACTTGTGCTGGGGGGGCCCGGCTGGCTCCGGGGAACCCACTTGTGCTGGGGGGGCCCGGCTGGCTCCGGGGAACCCACTTGTGCGGCAGCGGGGGCCCGGCTGGCTCCGGGGAACCCACTTGTGCGGCAGCGGGGGCCCGGCTGGCTCCGGGGAACCCACTTGTGCGGTGGCGGGGGCCCGGCTGGCTGCGCCCCGGCGGAGCGTGGCATCGCTGGGGTTGTGGGAAGCAAGACGTTTCCTGATGTTTCTCTTTCCACCTCCCCAGCCTCATTTATGTCCCCACGCTCCCTTTAAGGACACCCAGAACCCCCTCTCTCGGCCCATTAGCTTTGGAGCCAAGGCGGGGGGGGGGGTCTGTGCAGATGTGGGGAACAGGACAGGGCACCCGGCGGGCGGGAAGGGCTCCGTGTTAGGGCGACACTGGGGCCCCCGCCGCAGCGCGGCTCACGGCTGAACTGGGTCAGGATGGCTTTGTGTTTGTTGTGTGCGAAGAGAAGGTGGTGGTTAGAAAACAAAAGGAAACAGCGAAGAGAAGAGAAGCGGGGTCTTGGGGAGAGCGGAGCTGTGTTGGGGTGCGTGGAGAAGGGTCTGAGGACAGTAAGGGTCTGAGGGCCGAGGACGGGCTCCTCCTGAGGGACCCGGCCACGGCGGGCCAGCTGCCCATCCCGGAGTCGCCCAGGGCCGTCTTTTGCCTCGACCTCCCCAACACGGCCTGAGGAAGCGACCTCTGGGACTTGCCTCGGCGTCAGGCGGGGGCCCAGAGGGCTCAGAGCCCTCCACCAGGGCCGTGTGGGGGCTGCGTCCCCTTCCCCGGCAGAAGTGTGCTCTCCGTGCCAAGTTGCCTTTTGTCTTTTGTCACTGAGCGGCTGTGTGGGTTTCTGCCAGCCCAGCAAAGCTTTGCTGGCTTTGGCGGCTCCCCATGGACCTCCTCCGTGAACCTGCAGCCTGGCCTGCGCGGCCCCTTCCACTGTCCCCTCTCTGCTAGAGCAGGGACCAGGTGGTGTGGAGCCACACGCTGCCACCCCCGTGCGCTGCGGCCCCTCTTGGCTCTGGGCTGAAGCCACCCCTCCCTCGTGGTTCTGTGGGGGGTTTCTCTCTTCCCTGGGTTTGCTGTTAGACTAGGGGGCATGGTGATATGTGCCAGTTGATGAGTGGGCTTTGGGTTTCCCCTGGACACTCACCCTCTGACCCCCTGGGACTGGCCGGGACAAAGAGCACGTCCTGTGGGCTCGCCGCCCTCCAAGGGCCCCAGTGGCTCTCCCCACGCCCGGCAGGCAGTCCGGCAGCTTGGGCGCAGCCGCACGGCCACCTCGGTTGCGTGTGCACCTGTGCTTTGCTCATCCGCCCTCTGCCCGGGCCTTGGGCGCCCGTTAGGGAGGGTCGGGACACTGAGCCGCGGAGAGGCAGGACGGTCTGCAGCCTGGAAACGTTTTCCCTCTGCATTCGGCAGCCACGTGTCACCGGAGCAGCTTGAACCAAGGTGGTGCAACAGAGGAGCTGGAGTTTTAATTTTGCTTAATTTTAATTAAAGCTTTAACGACTTACTTAAGAGCATCTAATTACTTTCAGAACTGGGACCCAACCAGGCTGTTCTAGGTCACCTGCTCCCACCACGGAGGTCGTTGGTGTCTCTAAGGCGACCGCTGGGTTCAGACACTCCAGCTGTCGTCGCCTCTTGCTTGACCCTCACTTGGACTGATGCCCTCCCTGGAGGTGGGCAGCTCAGCGTCGGGGGCCACAGGTCAGGGGGGGGTCAGGCGCGCTCCCGGCCCTGACGCTCATGCCCACGCTTGCTGGGAGCAGGGAGGGCAGACTGAGAGCCGTGGGAAGCACAGTCCCCGTGGGGTGGAGGGAGGGGCAGAGTAGGTGTGACACCCACCTGAGGGGCGTGGCCAGCCTCCCACCAACTGACCCGCCGCTCCCCAGAAGGCCAGCCCTTGGCTGCAGTGGTGGACACTAGGTTTTCTTTTCTGACAGCCCTTCGGAGAAGACGGGGTGGGCCGGACTCACCCTGTGCCCCCCAACACTGCTCTCCCTCCCCAGGGACAGCCCCGCCCGCGTCCCCCAGCCCCCCGTCTTCCGGGGCTCCTGCTTCTCTCCCTGAGAGGCCGGAAGCTTCACTGGAAGGGGGCGGGGAGTGGGCCGGGCAGAGGCTTTCGGAAGCAGCTGTCCCTCAGGGAGTTTGCCTCCCGGTCGGGGCCGGGATCCCCCCACGGCACCCGTGGAGTGACCACCGACCCCACGCTCCCCTGACCCAGACGGGGCCCTCGGATGGAGACGTCACTCGGCAGGCTGAGGCGGTCAGGGGCTCATGACACGCCTGGGGACGTGTTGTCTTGGTGGCCTAATGCGTGCGCAGGACCCGCCCTGCAACTGGAGACCTCTCTGTGGGGTGAGGGGCACGGCGGGGACAGGGCACAACCATGGGTTCTCTGTGTTTTCCCCTCCCCTCCCTGCCCCGAAACAGGAGATGGGGTGACTATAAAGAGAGGCCTCCAGTTAGGTACAACCCCCTAGGCCACCAAAGCCCACAGCTCCAGAGGGAGGAGGGGTCCCCCCAACCCAGCTGCGTGGAAACGTGTCTCTTGAAATACCTGTCTCCTGCTTTGCCCTGGGGAGAAGGAGCTGGAAATAGAACGAGCACCCACGGAGGAAGGCATAGAGATTGATGGAGAGACACACACACACACAGAGACGGGAAGACAGAGGGAGAGACACACAGAGAGACACAGAACAGAGAACAAAATACGGACACGCCGAGGGAGGCCTGCAGCGGGGTGCGCTGCCGCCCCCAGCCCGCACCCCAGGAGGGGAGAACACGGCTCACCCGCCCCAGCACGCCCCTGGGCCTCGGCTTGGCCCGCCTGTGCCCAGCCACCCACACAGGCAGAGCCTGGAGCAGAAATGCCGGTGTCGTCTGTCCTCCTGGGCAGGTGTCATCAGGAAGGAGCCCCAGCACCCCCTGCTTCGTTCTCAGGGAGCGTCATGCAGCCCCGGAGGTGGGGGGACGGGCTGCGGCTGGCGGTGCCCACATGCTCCGAGGGCACACCGGCGTGAGTTCCGCGACTGCGAGCCAGCTTGGGCAGAAGCCAGAACAAACAGTAATTAGGAAGGTAAATCCGATGTGAAAACAAGCATAATGAACTTCACATTCAAACACGAATTATTTGCGGGCTCTCCGCTCTTTGCGAAGGGCCGGCGGAACGTTCCGCTCCATTTGCGCCCACAGTTGGGAGCCAACTGTACCTCCCGGACCGGCGCCCGGGGACGGGGCAGAGCTGGCCCGCGCAGGTGAGGCGGCTTCCCCGGCCGTCGCGTTTGGCCACTGCAGAGAGAAGGGATCTGGAACAAAGTCTGGCACTTGGAGGCACTCAGGACGTATTGTTGAATTAATTAATGTGATTTATTGAGCATCTACTGTGTGCCAGCTTCCTTATATACGGAATGTTTGAATCCCCACAACCCTGGAGAGAGGCGTCGCTATCCCGTTCTCACAGAAGCAGAAAGTGAAGTTCAAGATGTTGAGCCGCTTGCTCTGGTTCACATGGATGGTCAGGGCAGAAACGGGCTTGCTTCCAGGTCAGGGTGAGCACTCCCTGCTGGTGGAAGGTTCCGGAAATGCCGAAGCTGTGCTTGAGGTGCAAGGCACACGGCATGGGGTTACAGTCTTCTTATAAGCTCTGCTCTTCTACTGGTCCTAGAAGGGGGGCGATGACTCAGACCCCAAGTCTTGGGCTCCACTGTGCACCCTGGGACACTGCCGTGCTTCTCCGTCCGATAAAGGGGGGACAGTGACATGCACCTGTCTGCGGGAGGCTGAGGCTGAGGGCACTGTGAGTGCCTGGGACTGACCTGTTCGAGGCACTGAGGATGGTGGCAGTTATTCACTGGAATGACATTCCCAAGGCCTCGCACCCTCCATTGGAGAGGAGAGTCCACACGCTCAGCCGGCAGCCCCGTGCAAACCGACAGGCGCCCTGGGAGCCAGCTGTGGGACGCTTCCCGCTGGCCGCCGTGAGCTCAGCCCCACCGCTGAGCGGTGCTCAGCGTCCTGGTGGCCTTGTCCCATTCTGGGCAGGGCACTGGGATGCCCAGGACACTCGGGGGCCTCAGGGTGCAGCAATCAGAAACCAAGCAACACCGAGAGACTTATGTGGTGCCAGCCCCGTTGCCGGCAACCTGTGTTTGGGGAGAGGACATCAGTGTGTGCTTCCTGCCAGGACGGACTGTGTTCTCTGGCCTCCACCACATGAAGGGACCCTGCTGGCTGTCCCTTCTGCACCCCTTCCTGGGAGGCCACTGCTGGCCAGGTGCTGTCACACACAGTGGTGACGATGCCCAGTGCCCTCGCTGGACACCAGTGCTGTCCCGTGGGAGCACAGTGCAGACCACACGTGTCCCCGGGCAGCCTCCCTTTCCACGTTAAAAACGGTAAAACGAAACTGGTGAGACGAACATTAACGATGTACGTTATTTAACCCAAAATACCCAAAACACACAAGTTATTTCTCACTGTCTTGTACCAAGTCTTCGAAATCTGGCTTGGATTTCGCACACGCGGGAGCCACAGAAGATTCTGGGAGGCCGTCGGTGCTGAGATTCCGGGAATCGGTCTCTGGGAACCCGCGTTTCCTCGTGCGAAGCCCCCCTGGGCCATCTGGGCAGCCGGGATCCTGAGGGCCCAGGTCTGTTTCCGCCACAGCAGGCCCAGGGACGCAGCCTGCACCGTGAGAAACAGGACGCCACCGGTGTCTTCACAAGCCCGTGACCTATCGGATTTTCTTTTTTAACCAATGTTTTGTGAGGAGATGGGCCTGGTGGACAGGGCTGCCTCCTGTCCATCTCCGTGATGCTTTCTGCTCTGCACTGGGGTCCAGCCAGGCTGGGAGGCGTTGGGGCTGCCTGCTGGGCTCCCGCCTGCCCCCCGTGGTGCCCGGCCACCTTCCTGGGTGCCGGCTGAAGTGATGCTCTGTTCACACTGCCTCCCGACGGACCGAGAATCCGCCGCGCTCTCCTCCAGACGAGAGCCCGGCCAGCTCAGGGCTCCACGGACCCTCCCCTCCGGCGTGCACGATTCCAGGACAGTACAGACCCCAGTCTCCCGGCGTGGATTTCCAATTCCCCGCACTCGGCCGAGTGGCAGCCACTTCATTATAAAGCTGTAATTGCCATATAGAATTCCTATAAATTTGCTGTTCATTTTTAACCACTGCATCCTGCTCTTAGAAAGTGTAGCAATAATTTGAAAATCTATAGACGATACATTTAAGCGGATAGAGGCAGCCTGGGGGGAATACATCCAGTGGGGCCTGGGTCTAGACAAAAATCCTCATAGAAGAGCCGCTGTGGTGAGCGTGAGCAGGCGGGTCTGGGGCTCCCTCCAACTCCGATGCAAACGTTCCTGCCAAATATGCGGCCTGGCGGTGGCCCCGAGGAGGGACGGGGGCCCGGAGACCCCGCTCCTAAATGAGAACGGCTCTGCGCACTGGGTTCTCCCCTCACAGGCCGGCTCCCTGCCCCCCACGGGGAGGTCATCTGCAGGCCCCGCTTCTGGGTGTGATCTTCCTGCATGGTGCTGCTCCACGGTGCAGACGCTTGGGAGGAAGTGGCAGCCACACAGGCATTCCTCGCTGTCCCCCGCCCGGCACCCCACACCAAGCAAGTGAACACCCAGGTGCTAAGCAGCCTGCCTTTCAGGAGATGCTAATGAGGCCAGTGGGGAAGGAAATCGTCGGGGCCCTGAGAGCCATGGGCACCAGGGACCAGCAGGGGCACCAGCCAGGTTGTCCTACGGGCAGCCTGCTTCTCTCTGGGCAGGCCTCAGGGGGTCAGAGAACGAGGAAGCTGGAGGTAGAGAGAGCCCCCAAAGGGGGAATGCTGGTGGGAGTGCGCAGGGCTCACTTGTCAGGTGAAAGGTGACCATCAGCAGGGCCCGCCACTGGCCACCTCCTCCGGCAGGACAGTGAGGTCATTCACAGCCGTCTGTGTTTGGCTCAGGGGGGTGGGGGTGGGGGCTGGGGGTGGGCGGTGCTGGACGCCCCAGGGCGGGGGTGGGGGTGGGGGAGGGGAGGGAAGGGGGCGGGCTGGCAGGAGCTGTCCCCGGTGCTGAAGGACTCGGTCTTGCGGTTGAAGGGCTGAGCTCTCGTTCCTGGCTTCCAGGAGGGTTGCAGCCATGGACCTTCACGTCCCTGGAAAAGGGAGACCTTGGCTCCAGGCTGGAAGGGTTATCAGGCGGCGGCAGCGATGAGAAATTGGGCCACAGAGCGATTTGAAGGTCCCAGTGTTTGATCTATGGCGGGGCCGGCTCCTTGCAGCTTTGGTGACCTGAGAGAATTAAGGCTGCTTTAAATGCAGTCTCTGCTCCCTGTGTATTCATCAAGCAGGCATCAGAAGGCGCAGCACCCCAGGGAAGTAAGAAAAGGGGCCGACGCCTCTCCCCATCCTCATGCAGCAGCTCCCGGCAGGAGGAGAGGCCGCGAGCCGCTGAGAGCAGCGCAGGGCCCGCAGCTGGCTGCCAACTTCCCCCAGTGAGTTCTCAGAAACCTCATGCCTTGGAACTGGAGAGTTGTGGAGGTGCCAAGCCAGCGCTGGACCCCAATGCTAGAGCCAGTCAGAAGAGAGAAGGGCTCCCCCTTGCCCATGAAGAGCAAGAAGGAGCAGGAGAATGGGGGGCACCAGGGGTGGGACTCAAGAATAGCCTCACGCCTGTGGCAAGACATGTCCCCACACTGTCACCAGGGAGGCCCCACTTGCCCTGCACTCGGCAGGCTTCAGGGAGCCTCAGAACCCCAGCCGTGCTGGGGGGTCCCTTCCTCTGCCGCCTTGTACTCACGGTGGCAGCAGCTCACACGGCTTCCCTGGCGTGTTTTAAGCTGCAGGCCAGGACCCTGTGGGCTCCCTCACCTCCTTGCCCCGGACCACTCCCCTAAAAGCCTGAGAAAGGAGGTCACGTTTGGCCTCTGTCATCCTGGGGGTGTGGGGAGGTGAGTCGGCAGGTAAATGTCTGTTCCTTGACTTCCTGACAGACAGGCTTGTTTCTGCCTGTCTGAGCCCTGGGACAAGCTCAATTCCCCTGAGGCTTCACTGGAAGAGCCTGACACCTCCTACCTGCCACCTCGCACTGCCGGCCACCTCCCTGCTCCATCGCTCAGCCCCTGTCTGCAGCTTGGCACTGGCTGCCTGACACGGTGCACTGGCCTCCCCAGGGCCACGCGCATTGCCAGGGCAGCACTGTCTCTCTGGGCCTTTGTTGCCTGGGGCCCCTAATGAGCGTTTAATGAGCTGATGCCATGGTTTTAGGGGACACGAAGGGGCAGGGCAAGAGCTGGGTGCCAGCCCCCTCACACTCTCTTCCTGGGGCCTGGAGGGTGCCTTTTAACCAGCTGAGTGCTGGGGCTCAAGGCAGAAGCTCGACTCAGCGTCTTTCAGATTTGTTCCAAGTTTGGATGACCTGACTTTTACCGTCCTTGGGCCCAGGCCACCGCCTGGCCACCACTCCCTCTCCACAGGGTTTCACTGGATCTGTCCCTTGTGGCTTCTCCTTACCCAAGGCTGAAGGCAGGGACATTGGTTTCTCTGTTAAGTGAGATTAATTTTAATTGAAGGCAGAGTGAAGAGGCCAGCCGTTCAATTGCTGTCTTTGTACAGAGGCAGGGGACACAGGGATGGGCCCTTGACGCCTCGACCTCAGCAGCTCAGCCCCAGCCCCTGTGCATGAAAGAACAAACCGTGACCCCTTCCCGGGGCCCCCTGCTCAGGGACCTCTGAGTGCTTTGTTTCTTCAGTTTCATTCTAACTGAACTTGACACAAATGCATGCTGGTCACAGCAATGGGAGATACCCGCGCTGCCACCACGTCCTGTGTGGAAGCACGCAGTGCCGTCGCGGGGCCCCTCCCTGGAGCACCAGCCTTGTTCTACAAGTTCTGGTGGGTGACCCCCGGGGCCTCCTGGGAGTTACAGTGACAGTGGCATCCGCGGCTAGTCCCAGCTCCCCCGTGGCACTCCTTCAAGCCTTCTCCCCTTTGAATAAAATTAAGGTGGAAAAGGTTCGTGTGAGACACAAGGCAGAATTTCTTGACAGTCAGGGTGATAAAAACCTGAATGGGCTCCCCAGAGAGACGTCAGGGTCTCTCTCTGAGTGGAGTGCTTCAAGAAAAGATAAAAAAGATGTGCCTGTTCCTGAAGGCTGCTGACTGCCAGCTAGAAGGCAGAGGACTGGACAGTATGGTCCCCTGTCCCCTCCAGGCCCGATCCCTGGGCCGTGAGTGCTCTGGTCCGCCACAGGGGGCGCCGGCGGTGACGGGACCGACTGGAGCTGTCCCTGGTGCTGAAGGACAGCGAGTAGGGGTGCCACCCTGGTGGGCTGCGTGGAGCATGAGTTACGTAGGTCCCCCTTGGCCCCACAACCTCCGCCAGCGATAAACCCGAAACGTGAGTCCTGCCCTGACATGAGCAGAGGCTGTCACCAGTCCTATCTGCCCTGGGGACCCAGCCATTCCAGGCCATTGCACCTGGGAGCCGGTCAGGGCATGACTCTCCACCTCCCAGCACAGACACTGCCTTCCCGTGCCTCTCACCCTCTTTCTCTTCTGTGGGTTCTTGTGGCCTTGGCACGGGGCACCAGGTAGACGTGCACAGACGCAGGTGGGACAGGGCGGTTCCCGGTGGTGGCCAGGTCAGGCTGTGGGGCGAGCAGACAGGAGACGGAGTGCCTCGTGCCAGACCAGCCAGGGCCTTCCCAGTGCAAGAGCAGGTCCTCTCCTCGGCTCCGTCATAGGGTCCGGCAACCCTACTACTGCGTTCTCGCCACTTCCTGCCTCACGAGAAAGGGGAAATGTGAGGTAATCACCGCACAGACCGGGCGACGGTGCGATTAGTAAGTGCCCAGGCTATTGCAGACGGCGCTTACACAAACAGATTGGGTTTCGGGTTGACCCTGTTAGGAGAGCACGCCAAGGGCTAATGACGAGGACGCCTGCTGTGGGGGGAAGGGGCGCCGTGCACCCGCGGGCAGGAGGCCTGTTTCCAGCCCAGCGGCTAGCTGCGTGACCTTGGGCCACCTCTGTGATCCCAGAAGTGTCCTCGTGTGCCGAACGGGCATGACTCTACCTTCCCCGTCTACCGAGTGAGATAAAACGTATCCGGGCACGTTGCAAATGTTAGGAAAGCACTGGGCGCGTGCAAGGTGCAGTCACAGTTAGCAACAGCGACGGTAATAGAGAAGAAGAGACATGGTGATGGGTCGCTCAGGCCCTGGGAAGTTCAAGCGAACAGCTGAGCTTGCAAGGCTTTCAAACGTCTGCCCCCACCGCCCTCTCTGGCCAGTGTCCTGCGTGGCGGCTTGGCCACGGCTGGCACCAAAGAACACAGATCTGTTCCTCCCAGGCGCTCTCGGCCCAGAAGCAGCAGGAGCCGCACAGAGCTTTCCAGGGCTGTGGCTGCCAAGGCCTCTCACCCACCGGCCCGAGGTGCAACGTCACGGCGCGTTTCAGACGCTCTTTCCTGCTCAGGGCCGAGCCCTCGCGCCTTCTCTTCGGAGGAGACGGGCGTCCTGGGCGCTCATTTAAAATAAATAAAGCTCGGCCGGTGGGAGAGCAGGGTGGGGCCGCAGGACCAGTGGGAGAGCAGGGTGGGGCTGCACCCACGGCCCCTTCTCGGAGGGCGTCCTCCGGCTCCCGGGCCCCGAGGGCAGAGGAACTGGCCAGACAAAGATGTGCTCATAACTGCAGCCCCGTGCGGCTCCGGCTCCTGCCCGTAGATCTCGAGTGTGCCCTTTGCTTTCAGTGCCCCTGTATTTATTATGTTTAATTTTGCTGGGACATGGTTGTAAGTGAGACGGATGGACCCGAATGTGGCTGGCAAACACCTCTTAATTAAACAGATAAATAAACTTCCTTTGCACGCCAATTTTTACTTTTGCTGCAGTGTCTGCTGGGGCCAGGGTGGGGGTGGGGGTGGGGACAGCCTCAGTGGGTGGGAGGCCCCCGCTGAGCGGGAAGGTGGGTGCTGAACCCGGCAGCCTGGGCCGAGCCTGCTTCCCCTCTGCCTTGCCGTCAGGAATTCAGAGAGGCCCAAATGAGGGGAGTACGTGCAGTGTCCCCTCCTCACAGGCCTGACCTGGATGCCTCCAGTGTGGCCTGGTCACCTAGGGCAGCTCCCCTCCTGTCCCTCCAGTTCTCCTCCCCAACTTTCCTGCCCTCCTGGGAGAGCTGGACACATGGGAGTGAAGCAGAAACAGCCCCCCAACTCCCAGGACAGGGGCCACCCCCTTGGGGAATCTCAGGGGCTCCTGGAATTTTCAGGAAGGCCGAGAGCTCCCCTACCCCCAGTGGACATCCCCCCAACAATGTCTGCAGGTGGCGCCCTGAGCAGCCCTGAACTTGAGGCTCCCTCCTGACTCAACTTCTGTCCCCTTGGCTGTGGAATTGGGGCATGAATCCCCCTGGGAGAGTGTTCAGTTGGTGATATGGACATCTGGTTGGTTCACATAAAAGTCTTCCTGGGCCACCCTGACACACACACGCGCACGCACACACACACACACACTGAGCTGTGCCCACCCCATGCGGAGGTGCCACTCCTGCCTCCCTGGGACCCCAGCGCTCATGCCTGAGGCTGTGTCAGATGCCCCGCCGTCAGGGCAGGCAGGTCTGGCTCTGCAGGCAGCATGGAGCACACGGCGGGCACAGGTTAGGGCCCAGCTGCCACCGGAGATGGTGAGCTCAGCCCTTGTGCTGGGGCGCCTTTGCCAGGCTCCACACTGTCCCCTCCTCATGTGTCAGGCCTGGAGGTGCCAGCCCGGGCACTCAGGAGCCAGAAGAGGGTGAGGCCCCCAGAGGCACTCAGCCCCCCGCCCCACCTTTCCTGAAGGGGCCTCCAAGCTTCCTGCTTCCTACGGGTGCAGAGCGGGCGCGCTGACACGCATCCCTGGGAATTTCCACAGGATGGGGGATGGGGGTGCCATCAGCGGTGACACTCCCCCCTCAAAGCATTTGGCCACAGAACTGCCCACCTTTTTTTAAAAACACAGGCCATTTTGAGCACTTTCTGGCCCGTGCCCTCCGAGGGTGACTCTCGTGTCACAGAGGCACACACTAAAGAGACTGAGGGTGTCTGCGTGGCTCCATGGGCCGGGGTCTCTCAGGCAGGCCGCACCCAGCGAGGAGGGGGCACAGTGCCTGCACCCCGCAGGGCCTCCTCTGGGAAGGTGACACAGGGTGAGGGCAGGAAGGATCCAGAGCTCTCCAAAGCCTGGGAACCATCTGGACCTTTTGAGGTGCCTCCTTCCTGATATTTATAGTGGTGCCCAGGAGCGCAGAAATAATTACACTCAGTTCCTGCCTCCCTAACAAGGCCCTGCTCAGGTTCGGGGCGGATGGGAGGGTTGTCTCCTTGGCTCTTTTTTTAAGTAGTGAACATGTGCCCCGGGTTGACAGCTCGCCCCAGCTCGCAGACTGCCTGCACCCCAGAAGCGGGGGCAGCAGAGCCCCGGGCCCCGGGCTTCCGCCACCTGCCACTCAGGGCCGCCCACCCTGGCCCCGGAGGCACCAGGGGCTCTGGAGGGCCTTGAGGGGCCCTTGGGACCTGAAGACCGTTGTCCCCCACAGTCTCAGGTGCCACCCTCACGCCAGGCCCTGGAGGTCCTAGTTGAGGAGGGCAAGGTCCCCGGCGGTGAGGACGGGCAGACTCGGAAAGTCACGGCAGACGTGGCGGTGGCCCCGGGGCACGTCCAGGAACATAGAGCTTGCTGCCTTCTCCTGCCGTTCAGGGAGAGGGGACACCCCGGCAGTCGGACATCACCCCTGGGCACTGACCTCTCTGCAGCAGCCTTGCCCAGCCCACACGGCAGTCAGGAGGGGGCCAGGGGCAGCCACATGCGTCCCTGCCAGGAGCCAGTCCGGGCACTGGGGTGCTGCTGTGGACACTCTCTGCCCTCCTGACACCTGGACTCTCGAAGGGGAGACCAAGAGGGGACCCGGAGGGCTGCCAGGTGTAGCCGTCCAGAGGTCCGACCCTCCAGAGGCCCCTCCTGGCGGACCGAGGCCTCCCTCTCTCTGCCGGTTAGTTACTGGCTCAGGGTGGACGGGCCCAGTCTGGGACACGCCAGGGGCAGTGGGCACGCAGCCCCCGGCCGGAGACGCGCGCGCTGCTCCAGTCCCGCCCCTGGGGGCTTTCTTCCCACTCTGTGTCGTGTCCTCGGCCTCCCCGCAGCCCGGGTGTGATGAGCCCGCGGATGGGGGCAGGTGGCCACACACGCTCCCCAGGCCCGGCGCACTCCGGGGGGGGGGGGCGGCTGAAAAGTCCACGGGCGACCAGGTACGAGGCTGCGGGGAGCGACACCGATGAGAGGCTGGCACTAGCCACCACGCTGGCTGTCTCAGGGCCGCGCACCGGGCTCGGGTCCCTCTAGGAAACCGGGTCTGAGCTCCCACCAGCCTGGGCCGCCTTAGCTCTCAGCACAGTCGGCTGCCGTCCTGCTTCGCTGGCTTGGTCCCCCCAGCAGACGGGGTGCTCACTCCAGCACAGAGCACTTCAGGTCTGCAGCCCCGCCCTGGCGCAGTGTCTGCACCCGGTGGGTTCTTAGCGAGGAGGAGAGGAGCACGGACTCGCAGGGCGTCCGGCGTGTTAGGCGGGGTGTAGGATAGCTCCCGGTCCTCTTACGGGCGGGGTACAGCGGGCATCTCGGGGGTGCGGTACCAACGGGCACTTAATGAGTGAGTCACAGACAGGGTGCATTCGGAGCCCAGGGCTGAGGGTGACTGTGACGTGGCTGCCCCAAATTCCAGACTGTCCTCCAGGACAGGAGCAAGTGATGACTGACAGGCCAGGAGAGGACAGAAGGGGAGGGGACAGGAGGACAGAGCTGCACGGCCTGGGGGCCGGAGGCCAGCGCGCTCCGGGTGCCACCCTCCACAGGACAGCCTCCCGCAAGGCCTCTGCCGGTGCCCGGGCCCCGACGGGCAGACCTCTGTGCCAGGCCCGCACCACACGTCCTCGGGGAGAGCCAGTCAATAGCCCATTCATCTCGGAACAGCGCCGGCCCCTGCAAGTCCACAGTCACGCGTCCCCACCCCGCTGTGTGCCGGGGCCACCCCTGGGCGCGTCACGCACTGGGGTCCACAAGAGCCAGGCGCGCCACCTGGCAAGGCCCCGCGGTGCGTCCCTGACCGGAGTCCCGCTCCTGTCTGCCTCCCTGCCACCTCACACGCTCCCCTTCTAAAAGTGCACCAGGGACGGCTTTGTGTCCGTGACGGGGTGCCCGAGAGGGGGGCCCCAGGGACACACACCTGCCTGCCCCGTTCTCACAGTGTGCGTGGCGGGACGCCCCGGGCAGCGGCTCCCCTGGCCTCCGCGCTGCCCCTTCCCGAGCGTCCCCCGTCTACACGGTCCGCAGGGAGGGCGCCAGGACACCTCGGGAGGCCCAAGCAGCCTCTTAGGGGGGTGCAGGAGCCAGAGCCCAGAGGGCCCAAGTGACCCTGCTAAGATCACCGGCGTGGGGGGTGGGGGCGCTCCATCCGACTCCCAGGATGGTGGTCTTCCCTCCACCAGGGGCCAGAGTGAGGACAGGGGCGTCTCAGGTGCCTTTAGGTGGGACAGGAGCGTCCAGAATTGCTGCCGGTTGTCTGGGCTTCGCCGCGTTCCTGCAGGAAGTGTGGGTAAGCCGGGGGGAGAGGCTGGGCACGTCCCCGTGGTCGCTCCCCCCGCCGGCCTGAGTGGCAGGCTGCCCCTCTCACCGCCCAGCTCACCTGTGGCTGCTGCTGGGAGAGGGAGCTTGGCCACTGGACATCAGCCAGCGGGACGGCATGGCGGGCCCACGGCGGGCGCGGGGCTGGGGGCGCCTACGCCTGTCACGGCGTGGATGTGCGCACACCAGGTCCCGTGTGTTGGGGTGTGGGAGGTGAGGGTGCACTGCAGCCAGTGCTCCCCCATATTAAGTATCCACAGACCTCGTGCCTGTGGCAGGCTCGGGGTGAAAATGGGGCCCGGGGGCCAGTGGCGGGGGCGCAGGAGAGGCTCCCAGGGGCTCCGGCTGGGCTTCCAAGCTCCGGACAGCGGGAGGAGCGGTCCCCAGCGCCGAAGCCTCTGCGTCCAGGCCCTCATTACATCACCGACGTCCCCGCCACCAGGCCGGCTCCCTTAGGAGAGGCGCTTCTGGGAACGCCGAGCAGGACGAAGCGCCTTCCGGTCGGGCGCAGCGGCGGCGGGGCCGCTCCTCGCGGCAGCGGCCGGCGGGCGGATTCCGGACCCCACGCCCGGGCGCAGTCGCCGGGCCGGGGCGGAGGCGGGCAGCGCAGGGGCCGCGGGAGGGCGCGAGGGCCGGCGGCCGGCGGCCGAGGGGTTAAGTGTGGGAGCAGCCGCCGTGCCGCCGCTCGGGTTCCCTTCCCTCCGCGCGGGGCTCTCCGTGTGATGTTGGAGTACGCCAGGGACTCCCCCTCCCACCGCTCCACACGCGCGCACACGCGCGCACTCGCACACGCACCACTCTTTGCAGACAGGGCTCCGGTGGCTCCAAAGTGACTGACTCCCTCCCCCGCTCCCCGCACGCATCCTCTCGCGCGTGTACCCTCTCTGGCCATATTCTCGCGCGCGCTCTCCAGCCTCCCCGCCCGGGCAGGGGAGCACCGGGCAGAGGCGCGCCGCTCGGCTCCCATGCCTCCCTCTTGAGGAGCGCCGCGAGGGGGAGGGGAGGGCCGGAGGAGGAAGACGAGGAGGAGGAGGAGGAGGAGACCGAGAGGGCGCCCGGGAGGCAGGGCGCGCGCACACGCGGAGGGACGCGCCGAGGGTGCGAGCCGCGCAGCGAGCGCAGAGCCGCCTCGGCCGCCGGGCGCCCCCCTGCCGCCCCATGCTGTGCTCCATGGCGAACTCGGGCTGCCTCCTGCTGTCCAACTCCGGCAGCATGCTTCCGCACTCCGTGCCCTGCCCGCCCGCCTTCCTCTACCTCCAACAGGTAAGCGGCCCCCGGCCCCGCCGGGCCCGGCCCCCCGCCCGGCGCACGTGCGCCCCGCGCCACCGCCCACACCCGCGCTCGGCCGCCTCCGCGTCGCCGCCGGGGCCCCGCTGCGCTCCCCGCGTCATGGCGCCGGGGCCCGGTGGGGGGAGCTGCGCCCCTGCGCCGCGGCCGAGCGCGGGGTCGCCCGGGGCGCGCGCGGCGCCGGGCGAGGGGCCGGAGTTTGGGCGTCGCGCTCGCAACTTTTCCGAAGGCGCGGGAGGGGTCGGCGGGCGGAGTCTCGGGGGAAGCCGGCGGGGAGGGGGCGGGGGTTCTCAGCGCCCCGGTCACTTTGGGGAACTTCGCGTGTGGGGCCGCGGGGGCACCGGGCGGGCAGCAGGGCTCCTCTCCGGCCGCGTCGGGAAATCCGGGGGGCCGCGCGGAGGCGGCGGCGGCGGCGGCGGGGACGCCGAGCTCTGCTGCAGCGGGGACTGCGCGCTGGGCCGCGGGGGAGGCGGGCCACCCGCCTGGTGGGGCCGACGAGGGAGGCCCCGGGAGCTCCGGCGGGAAGGGGTTTGGGGCCAGACTCTTCCAGTCTGCGGGGCTGCGCAGGAAGGTCGGGTTGGCGAGGAGGGCAGGACACCGAGCGACCCTCAGCCCCCACATCCCCAGGACACCCCACGGGGAGGTGCGCACAGAAAATCAGCTGCCTCCTGCCCGCTGGCCAGGGTGCGGGGGGCAGGGGTCCAGCGGAAAGTGTGGTCCCAGGGCTGCATTGGGGACGGACCGGGGATCTCCTTGCCTCCCCCCAGGTCCCTTGGCCTCTTGGGGCTGCGGTTCCCCGTGCTGCTTTGGCCAGAGCCTGCGTGGGCTGCAGTCCCCTGCCTCACCCACCCTGGCCGCCTACAGCTCGGGCCTGTCCTCCCTCCCTCCCTCCCTCCCCCCCTCGCTCCCTCCCTCTGGGCGCTGTGGGGCTGCCTTTTATCTTCAGCACCCCTCAGCCTCTGCGTGGGACCCGCAGCTACTTGGGGAGGCCTGGGGCTTGAACGGGGAAGGCAGGCCAGAGCTTCAGGCCTGGCGTCCTGGGCCTGCCCCGCCCGGTGGGAGGGCTCCCATAGGACTTGGTCTGCTCCCTGGGCTGGGTGTGGAGGTGGGAAGCAGAGGGGAGGGGATGCCACCCCCAGCCGTCAGCGTCAGGCCCGAGCCCAATGGTCTCAGTGGACGTGTTTGCCCTCCACCTCCCCCACGGGAGCGGCAGAAGGGAGGGACACTGTGTGTGTTTCCTGGAGAGGCTCCAGGTGGCGCTGGGCCTTGGGATAGTGGGTTCCTGTGTTTTGGGGCCCCTGGGGCTCTCCAGAGGTGGCCTGGGAGGAGCTGTGGACCCGGCAGACAAAGATGGTTCCTCAGAGCTGAGCCAGGGCCCCCGCCCCTGGGTGATGGGCTCACAGGTCGTCCCCTTACAAGGGACCCACGCAGTGGGAACTGGCAAACGTGTCAGCGACTGCAGAGGAGCCGGGGATGCCATGATGGTCAGGAGCAGAGCGGGGCCCGGAACGGCTGCATCTGGAGCCCTCGGCCCTTGGTCTCTCCGGCCCTAGGACCACCTGTGACATCTGAGCAATCCCTGACACAGCTCCATGGCAGCAGAGCCACTGAGGGGCCCTCAGGCCCACAGGCAGGCGACTGTCCAAACCCAGACCGAGGCCCACTCCTGGAATTCACCATCGTCATTTGAGTTGAGGCCGGTCAAGGCGACGTAGGAGACTGGCTTCCCAGCGCCTCCCAAATTCCCACGAGCGCAGGAATCGCTTGGGAATGGGCACAGAGAATCTGCATTTCTAACAAGCCCCCAGGTGACGTCACGGGCAAAGATGTGCCCCACCCAGGCCCCACCCCCACCCGGCATGCTCTGGGTTCTGGGGCAGAGTATAGGGTTGGAAGCTGACGTGGCTGTGTCATCTGTGTTGGCCTAGGCAGGTCGGTTCACCTCTGGGGACCCCAGACTCTTCCTCTGAGAAGGGGCGGAAGCCCGCAGCCCTCCAGGGCTCAGTGGGAGGGCGGAGTTCAGAGGAAGTCGTGGCAACCTCTACAGAGTGGCACACGGTGGTGCCGTGTTGATGGAGTCAGACCAGTGTCCAGTGGGGCGGATGCACCAACACCACCCTTGGGGAATGCACCCCAGTTCCTCCAGGGCTGGGTGAGTGCATCCCCAGTGGGTAGCATTTGGGCTTCCAACGGGGGGCCATGGGAGGGCCATCCCATCCCAAGTGGGTGTCCACCGCGAAAGCCAGAGCGCGCCCATCGGGCCAGGCCCCTTCGCATCTGTGTGTCTTTGCAGACCAGGTCCTTCTTGCGCCGAAAGCTGGCCCGTACCGCCCCCACCTTTTGCTGGCCACAGTGGTGCACCAGGAACAACAGCCTCCCCATGTCCCACTCCCCTGACCTCCCCTAGGCCCAGAGGTGGGGGGGACCTTGTCTCAGGGGGCTGAGAAAGCTCTAGAATGCAGCCATTTCCTGCCTATTCATGGGGCACGATTTTATCGGAGCACACGCCGCTCTGGTGGCCCAGGGCCGATACAAAATACATAATGACGTTTAACTGGGGACTCGGTTTGTCCCAAGCCACCGTGGTAGTGAGACAGAGGCTCCCGTGTCCCCTGGAAGTGGGGCCCACGTGAGGCGGCCGAGCGTGCCTGCCCTGCAGCCCCCCTCCCTGCGCAGGGGTGCAGCTCTGCGTGCGCGAGCCCTGGCGCCATATGCAGGCTGTGCGCTCAGTCTCAGCAGCACGTTCGGTAGCAGGAGCCAGGAAGTCAAGCAAGACGAGCCGTAGTTTACAGCACGTTAAGATGCAGCATTCAGCCAGGCCGGCTCTGCCACAGGGAGTCTCCCGAACTGGAAATTAGGAAATAAAGCCCCTACCAGGGGGACTCTGTCCTCTGTGACCGCGTCCACCTAGCGTGCTGCGGACGGGGCCGTGGCCCTCCGAGACAGCCTCTCCGTGAGCCATCGGAGGTGCTCGTCGTCCGGGACCCTCCGCTCAGCCTCTCGGCCGTGCGGGTCTGCTTTCGGTTCTACCCTGACGTGGGACGGCTCCGGGTCGCCCAACACCAGGGGACGTCAGCTGCCTTTGGGGCCCTGACATCTGTTAAGAGCTCACCAGAGCGGCTCAGCCTCACTTGGGCTGCACCCCGAAAGGCCTGGTCCTGGTTTCCCCACCTGCCCAGCCCACCTCGGGGCGCTGGCTCCTTGATGAGCACCTCCGCCCCCTTCCAGGGCCTTGGTCCCCCACATCTGGCCCTGAAGGGGATCCTGGGCTAGGACACAGGGAAGCTGTTGTCACTGGTGCATTGCGGCCAGCGAGAGGTGGGGGCGGTACTGGTCACAAGAAGGACCCCGTCTGGAAACGCAGAGCATCAGCAAGCCTCCTGGGGAGGCCCCAGCCTGGGAGCCGGTAGCAGGGAGTTAGAAGGAAGGGGAGGGGAACCCCGGCCCGCACAGTAATTGCTTATTATTAGGTTGCAGCGCCCTAGGAAAGAGTCTGAGCTCCACATCCGACTGCAAAGCCTGGACATGGCTCCAGGGGGAGAGATCTGCGCGCCTTCAGTTCCGCTGAAAGGAGTGGGGGCGGGGGGGGGGGGTCCGAGCCGGGAGGCTGGCTGGTCGGATGGGCCAGCCCTGGAGGTTGTGACACCTGGGAGCCTCCTGAGGGCCGAGCTGAGCTGCGTCAGGACGCCCTGCTCTCCTTCGTACTTGTTGTCTCGTCACAGGGACTCCTAATAGGGACTCGTTTCCAGGCCCGGGACACAGCTCGTCCACCTGCCTCTGCAGAAATACGTGCTGTTGGGGTCCGGGCTGCTGGCTGGAGCCACGTCCTGCAAACCGTCCCACAGACCGGAGAATCTAACCGGAGGCCACGTGACGCTCTCACACGCCGGCAATGCTGGGGGACCAGCGCTGTCGCAGGGGCCCGAGCCCCGAGAGGGCGGGCATTTTACAGCCGAGGAAACTGAGGCACAGAGCAGTTAGGTCACGTCCTGACTCAGACGGCCACTGACAGCCAGACCCCGGAGCTGCGCTCAAGTCCGCCTCGTGCTGGCGGGGGGCAGGGGCTCCGGACGTTCTGTCCTCGGCCGCGTGCACGTGGCCAGTGCCTCGGCGGCCGCCTCCGTGGGGTGTTAGCCAGCTGTCCTGACACCCCACCATGCTGCCAAGGTTCCTGTTAGGTTGGGGAGCATGGAAAGGGCCCACCTGCGAAACCCTCACGCCCTGCCTTGTCAGCTCCCATTCCGCGGGGCGAGTGGGGTTCTCCAAAGAGCCTGGCACAGGGAGCTCCGTCTGGCTGGACACGGGGGACGCACGGGCCGTGTCCGAGGGGCATCAGCCCTGGGCCCTGGCAGGGGCCGCTGAACACAGGGGCAGCACGATGCTCCCTGTGTCCAGCGGAGCGTGTCGGGGGTGCATGGGGCTGGGGATGGGGTCCTCCCCCCGTGGGGCGCCTCTGAGCCTGCGTGAGGGCATCGTGATGGGGACAGGCGCGCGTGTCCCGGGGCCGTCCCGGGGGCCTCGCAGCAGGCGGAGAGCAGCCCGCTCCTCTCGGGGTCGCGGTGGTAGGATTTCCGGGGTCCATTGTGGGGCCCGCATCCGCTTCTCACGGTTCAGTCCCAGACCGTTTCCCAGGATCGCAAATGCAGCGCTGGCTCAGCCGTGCCTGCCTCCCCCGACCCTGGAGACCCCGGCGGGTCCCCTGCGCGGAGGCTCTGGCTCTCAGGGGAGGCAGAGGCTCATCCTGACTGTCCCACCTGAGGACCCAGGGTTGGCGGTGGAGTGGGCGGAGCCGGCTGTGCCCATCCCCTGGCTGGTAGGGGCAGCGGGGCCGGCGTGGCGGGCACAGAGGTCAGTAGGAGGCGGGCAGAATGCCGTGCCTGCCCTCCCTCGGGCCCGGCCAGGTGCCCACTGCCCACCACAACTCGGGAATCACAGGATGCCACTGTCCTTGAAGGAGGCGAGGCTGAGCTCCCAGCCCAGGTGCCCCCTGTGCCCTGTCCTCGAGCCTGGGGATGTCCACCGCAGGCAGCTCAAAGCAGACACTTTCCTGGGGGAGAACGGGGGTCTGGCAGGGTGTGGGGTCGGCTCTGGGGCAGAGCCTGCCGGCCCCGGGGCGAAGGCAGTGGTCCCGTGGGCAGATCGGAGGCTGCTGGCACTGTGGGACTCAGGGGACCTCGGGGGCCCCTGTAACTGGGGGGATTCTGACCCAGGCCCTAGGGAGCCCCAGCCTGCTGTGGGCCCACAGAAGGAGCTCCCTTGCTCAGCCGGGCGTGCCAGACCTCTGGGAAAACTGTCCCTGCCTCATCTTGGCCTCTGTCCCCCCAGCCCTTGTCTCTGTGCTTCCCGCTGGACTCCAGCCTCTCTCTTCCGCCTTGCCCCTAGAATTTTCCGTGCTGCTAAGCCTCTCCCTCCTTCCCCCCTGGCCTACTTTCTCTCCTCTCCCGAATTCATTTTCTCTCTGCTTTCCGCGTCACCCCAGACTCCCTCCCAGGGGACTCCAGCCCCTCCTGGTGCCCCGCACTCCGGCCAGCCTGTGTGGCCATCGGCCAGGCTGCTGTGTGGTCAGGGGCTGTGCTTACGGTACAAGTTGCGTTTATTTGGAACCCGCAGGAGCGACTCCGGTCTTCTGTGTCAGCAGTGCTGCTGAGCACCGTCCTTGCATCCAGGGTGCTCTGGGGGCGCGAGTCCAGTTCTGGAGGGAAACCCCAGGGGTGCTAGGACTTGGGCTGGTAGCCTTGGGCTGCTCAGCTGGGAGCCCTGGGGTGGCTCTGGTGCCATCTGGGCCCAGCCAGACTGCAGGGAGCAGAGATGGGCCGGCAGCCTCTTAAAGGCCAGTGGGAACAGTCCTGTCCCCTCACCCAGGCCAGGAGCTGGGGTGGGGAGGGGGGAGGGCAGGCAGGGTCTTGGTACCCCTGGGGTCCTTGAACAGCTCAGGAAGTCAACAAGAGGAGGAGGTCCCCAAATTGTTCACGGGGCGGCCATCAGTGCCAGGCACTACACAGGCACAGCCCTGGGCTCGCACTCGGAATAAAGTCCCATCCTGTGCCTCCTGGGACTCACAGGCCGCGTCATTGGTTCTCAGAGCAGCAGGCACATCTCTCCCTTGGTGGCTGTGAGGCCTTCGGGGTTAGAGAGGGGAGCCGGCCAGTGTGCCCCCACATCCTGTCCCAGGCTCACCTTGTTTTCCTGTTTTTCTTGGTGGAGAAAGCAGGTTGGGGCTCATAAGAAATTTGACCAAGAAATGCAGGGGACACAGAAGGAAATGAGCAGAAGAAATATGCAAGTCATGAGCCGGTGAGCATCTGACCCTGAGGCTGAGGTCGGGGGTCCCTGAGATGTCGCTGATGGGGCATCCCCTCCCTACCCTCGGGGGCCGGTCAGCTTCAGCATGTGGTGTGTGCAAGGCTCAGACTTGTGTTGCAAGGTGGGCCCGTGATGACACACGCAGAAACGGTCGGCGTGGAAAACCAGACCCGGCACAGGTCGCACGGCGGGGCATGGAGGTGCCCCGTGGGGAAGGCCTGGGGTAGAAGTCAGGAACGTTCCGCCTCTGATCCCGGGTCTGCTGGACCCACCGTCCCCCTCCGGGCCTCTTTCCCTCTTCGGTCAGTGAGCAAAGGGGCCAGCCAGGCCGCTCGGCCCAGGAAGAGGGGTTAGCAATGGAGTGTGTGCGTGGGGATTTGTTCTGTCCCGGGTGTCCTTTCTCGGGTGCCGGTGGGGGTGGGGGAGGGTATTGGCCAATCGTGGCCTGCTTAGGAAGAGCGATTCCAACTGGGATCTCCGCGACCGCCGTGGAAGGGCAGCAGGTTGGCACAGAAGAGAGAACAGACCTCCCTGTCCGGACAGGCCCAGAGGGCGGGAATGGGCCTCGGGATTACAGGGACATCTCGAAGGGCATCGGTAACTGTCACCTCACGGCGTGGGCGCTGACTGTTGTGTGAGGTGGTAGGTCCCCCATCCGACGACCGGCTTTCTGTCTCAGAGGCCTGGGGCAGCGGTGCCCAACACATAAAATACACTGACACGAACCATAGCTGATGAGCCAGAAAAACCCAAAAAACCAAGGTCCGTGCGTCATTTTTGTCGTGTTTTAAGAACATTTACGAGTGTGTGTTGGGCCGTATTCGAAGCCGTGCTGGGCCGCAGGCTAGACGTGCCTGCTCTGGGGCAATGCTGTCTGACAAAGACACAGTCCAGCCAGTGGGAAAGTTTAAATTTTCTGGGAGCCACTTAAAAAAAATACGTGAAAAGCAGCAGAGGAGGTGAACGTCAAGAATACGTTTTCTTTAACCCACTGTAGCCCGGATGTTATCATCCACACACGTCATCGGTACAAACCAATCATGAACGAGAGCGTCTACGCCCTTGTTTGCATCCCGTCTGAAATCTGGGGTGGACATCCCGTGCACGGTGCGGACTGGCCACACTGCAGGAGCCCACGTGGGGTCAGATGAACAGGTTGGCCAGCTCTAGCACACTTCCATGACCTGTCAGACGACACAGCTCCGGGCCACGCTGCTCCAAGTCCGGTCTGCAGGCCAGCGTCACAGGGTGCCAGTTAGAGGTGCAGCCCCTGAGGGTTCCCCAGCCTCCTGCATGGGAGTCAGCACGATGGTGGGGGGGGATCACGCTGGTCTAGAACGTGTATGGCTTTCACGCGGAAAGGCTGGGTTGCGCCGTTGCAACAGCGGCCCGCCAGCCCTCCAAGCTCCAGTAGTTGCTGGAAAGGGTTCACGTTCAGCGGACCGGCCGGCCAGCCCCCGGCCCAGAGCGGTGCTGTGCAGGGACGTGCGGCGGGAGAACCGGCTGGGGCAGCCACGTTTCCCAGAGAGAGAGGGGGAAATGCGTTCTGATGACGTGTTTCCTTTCCCCCAGTCCGAAACATCTTCGTTGCAACCTCTGATCGTGACGGAGTTACCTGACGTCCCTTTTTCATGCTGAACCTTGGGAACGCACTGTGCTTCCCACTCACTGCCCACCGCACATCGGCCGGCCGCGTTCGCAGTGCAGGGAGCCGCAGGTCTAGGAGTGAGGCAGGTTCCAGCTGAGGGGTCTTCCAGCTCTGGGTGTGGGCGGGGCTGACACCGGGGCCAGGCGTTGTGGGCGGGGCTGACACCGGGGCCAGGGGGTGTGGGCGGAGCTGACACCGGGGTCAGGAGTTGTGGGCGGGGCTGACACCGAGGCAGGCAGGTGTGGGCGGGGCTGATAGCGGGGCAGGCGGGTGTGGGCGGGGTGTGGGTGTGGGCGGGGCTGACACCCGGCCGGAGGGTGTGGGCGGGGCTGACAACGAGGCTTGCGGGTGTGGGCGAGACCGCCCCACAGGCAGGAGTGGTTATACGGAGACCGGGAGCCCCGTGGGTTCAGGGTGGGTTCTGGAACTGTGGGTCCCTGGAGTGCGAGGGGCTTGGCAACTTGGGTATTTCTGGGTCCAGGCTGAGAGAGGTCGACTTTCTTCAGTGGGCAGTGGGGCCCGTGGAGGACCTTGCGCAGGGCAGTAAAACGGTCAGATCTGTAGGGAAAGAGGATGAGTCTGGGGTGGAAGAGGGCACCTCAGGCCAGGAAGCAGCCAGGACCGACACCCGACCCAGGGCGGGCATGGGGATAAGTGGGGTGAATAGTGGGGGGTTGCAAAAGAGGTGTCCCCCCAGACAAGGTCATAGATGGACTGTGGACAAGGACAGTTCCTGCGGAGTTGGTGGCCTCTGACTTGAGATTGGTGCTGACTCGAGTTGGGTGGGCAGCTCTGGTGACTGTGGCCCTGACCCTGGTTGTGGGCGCTCGACCCTTATAGGCCCCTGGGCGGGGGCTCCCCTGCCCCCTCTGCTGGCCCGAGTCCTCCCGCAGGCACCAGGCTGGGCTGCACACCCCCTCCTCTGGCTTGGTTTCTGGCCTTTTCTGCTGGACCAGAACAGGTGCCTAGATGTCCCCACCTGGCTACACCCCTCTGGAAGCTTCACACCTTCACCTCTTGCTCGCCCTTAACATCTGGGCTGAGCTCAACTGCAGCCCAGGGCAGCACCCCACCCCCTGGGTCCTGCCGTCCTCGAAATAAATGTGCTCCCAAGCTCTTGTGCAAGGTAGACAGGGTACATACTCTGTGTCCCAAAGCCATTGTCACAGACACCTGGCCAGGGAGGTGAATGGCAGGGCGGGTGGCCTCCTGGTGGTAGGTGATGGGATCAGGAGCATCTTTGGGAGAGGTGGGAAGGTCCCAGGGAGAGAAAGCATTAGCTCCTCTCTGCTCTACCTAGAAGGGCCTCTCAGAGGAGGGGCCAGGGTGGTTCCGGGTGTGGGGACCGGTGGGGGAAACGGATCGGAGGGAAACGGACCGGGAAGATGGGCGGGTGGGGTGACAAGTGAGCCAGGCATTACCTGGTCCCCTCCCTCCCTTTTTTCCCAACTGTGTCATTCACACCCGCAGTTCTTCTCACTGAGGTGGAATTCACCCATCATAAAGCACACCCTTACGAAGCGTACGGTCCTGTGGTTTCTCGTGTGTTCACGTTTGGTGGCCGTCACCACTGTCTAGTTCCAAGACGTTTTCAGCCACCTCCCAAAGGCGCCATGCGCACTAAGCCATTGCTCTCTGTTCCCTCGCAGCCCCTGGCCACCTCCAGGCCACTCTGTCCATGGACTCGCTGGTCCTGGACATCTCCCAGAAACGGAACTGTACGACCCGGGGCCCTGCGTGTCTAGCCACCGTGTTTCATGGGTACCGCCGCGGGGCGTGGGCTCTGCCCGCAGGGGTTTGGGGACCGGAAGGCAGTGGGGCTGTGGAGTCGGTCACCGAGGGACTGTGGAGACGGTCTGGGCTGTGTGTGGCCTGCCGAGTCATCCTTAGCTGCCATCTGAGGGCCTTGGGGGAGAGGTGTGCTCCGTCCGGGCCACTGCTGCCTCAACTCCTGGGCCTAGCCCAGCTCCTCCGCGTCACTTCCCCCAGAGGAAATGGCTTCGGCCCGTCCCGGCACCGTGCCGCGGGGCCCTTTGCCGCAGCGAGGCAGGGCCTGGTGGCTGCTCTGCAGGTCTCCGGGGCCCCGCAGGCAGCCTGGGGACAGCGTGTGGTGTTTGGTGCAGTGTTTTCCCGGGGTGGCACGTGTGTCTGTCTGACACTGCAGCAGCGTGGCTAAGGATTTGGGACTACGGGTGCAGAGTGAGCCACCCTCTGGGCTGGCACGTCCACCCTGGACGCGTGTGCCAGCACACCACCTGCGTGGCGCGGGGCCAGGCAGGGGCGGGCCACCCTCACGGAGCCCTCGTCGTCCGGAAGTCAGGCCTCCCCGTTCTGTCCTCCACCCCCTCCTCTTCAGGGCACCGTGGGCAGGGGGCGGGGGCAGGGCGCCAGCAGGGACCCTGGCGCGTCTCCATCCGGGCCTTGGTTTCCTCGTGGGTCCATGGGGAGAACGGCACCTCCTTCCATCGCCTCAGTGGGGGGAAGTGACACATTGTGGCCAAAGGAGCCAGCCCCAGGCCTGGGCATGGGCAGCGCTGACAGGTGCTGGCCTCTTCTGCTGTTGAAGGCTCCGGATCGATTACATCCAGAAGAGGAGTTGCTAAAATAAGGTCACAAAATGTGTAGTTGATCTGGAGTGTTTTCCACTTGGCAAATTAGCAGCTTAAACCCATACTCAAGCGAGTGCGTGTGGTTGTGCTGTTCAGCAGGCGATGGCGGGGGTCTGTGTGAACTCCGAAGTGCAAGCACGCCCTGGAGGCCCTGGCCCAGTGTCCCCTGCCCCAGGCAGAGCCTCTGTGCCCGTTGGGGCTGGGTGTCACAGTGAGCAGACACAGAGCCTCCTCTCTGCTGTTTTCTAGCACCCATAGTGAGGCACTGCCCACCACCCCACCCAGCCCTGTGGCAGTGACGCCCCTCCTCCCCTGTCCTCAGTCGGAGCGCTGTGACCTGTGCACCTCCCTCCTTCCTCCTGGGAAGTTGCTAGGGCCGTTGGGGAGCTCCATGTCACCCCGGGGCACTGAAATAGACCCTAGAGGATCCAGCAGCTGAGAGGCAGCATCTCAAGGCCCCTCTGGCACCACCAGCCGGCCAACACCCCAACTCCAGGCTGGCCGGGACCCTGGGTAGGGCCGGGGCAGAGGGGACCCCAGGACAGGGCTGGGGCAGAGGGGACCTCAGGGCTGACTGGGAAAATCTAGAGTGAGAAACAGGCAAGAGACGATAGGAGCTGACCGAAGCCCTCCCTCCAGGGGTGCCGGCAGACCCTGACCCGGGCCATGAGCAGGCTTGGGGTGAGGAGTGAGGGTGCCCCCACAGAAGAGGGGCAGAAGTCAGGAGACAGCAGTAAGGGCTCGTCTGTGAGTTGGGGTCCCTGCCTGGCCTGGAAGGTTCAGTGACCCACGGAAGGCTGCAGGGGGGCCACCCGCATGCCACGAGACCTGACCCACGTGTGCAGTGTGGCGCTCAGACACACACGCACCCCTGCAGGTCAGCACGGCCGTAGAGGGTACTTGGTAGAGACCCCAGAGAGAGGGCGGGAGAAGCAGCGGGCACGGCCTCGGCCTCGGGCCTGGGACTGCTCTCCCCTCCTGGCGTTTCCCAGCAGCCCCAGATCGGAGGCCAGCAGCCCATTTTACAGAATAGAAAAACTGAGGCACGGAGAGGCAGAGGTGGGAGGGGGCGACATGCCCTTCTTGCCCAGGTGGCCCCCTCTGGGACCCGCCCTCACGGATAGCTGTCACGGGGTCCTACCCAAGCCCACTCCCTCGTTTTCCACAGGCTCAGGTTTTTGAGGGTGTTCCTGGGGTCCCAGCCCCGGGGCAGCCGGGCAGCCCCTTGCCCCTACCGGCTTCTCACAGCTTCGTGGAGGTGCGATTTGCATGCCATCAAACCCATCCGCTGCAGGCGCACTGCGCAGCCGCTGTCCTTGCAAGTTCAAAGGTGGAGCCTCCACCTGAGTCTCCTCGCAACTTCGCTTTGTTCTGATTTTCCCAGCAGCCCTTGCAGGAGGGGTGCGCCTGGCCTCCGTCCGGGGCCTCCGTCCAGGGCCTCCGACCACTGCATTCTCAGGTCCCAGCCTCCTCCTCCTGGACCCAGGGCTAGGGTGGTGGACGTCCCCAGGCTCTGCCCTCCCCGAAGGCCCTCCTGGCTCCGCGTGGGTGACTTGGGGACCCCGCTTCATGCTTGGCTGGGAGCTAAGCCTACTGACTCCTTTAAAGGGATTTTGGTCCAGAAATCAGCCCCTCCAGCCATGCCCGCTGCACTTGGCTGGGCCTGCGGCCGCACAGGAACCCCCGGCGGCCAGCCCATGATGCCGGGCCCCCCAGCACCCACCTCGGCCTCCTTTTCTGAGCACTGGCCCCACAGTGGGCCTGCTGGGGGCCCTCCCAGGGGGCTGTGCTGGGGCAGGAGCTCCCGGGAATGCAGAGTGTGCTTGGACCTGGGTCTCCTGCGTCCTCTCTGGGGTCAGGGGTTGCTCGGCCCCTGCCCTTGGGGAATAGGATGGGGACGTGGGCAGAGCCCAGTTCCGTGACCCGTGGTACCCGCTTTTCCCTTGCTGGGTTTTACCCCTCTCCCCTGGCCTGTTTCCCTGTCTGTAAACCTTGGGCCTGTGGATCATCAATCCCCACTCAAGCCGGGACACAGCCCCTAATGACCTCCTGACCTCATCTAACTTCTGGAAGCCCACAGAACTTATGTGGTGGGGTACCCTGTGCGTATACCCCCAAATCACGCTGGAGGCTGCCACAGTCTCCCCGCTGGTGCTCGAGAAGGTGGCGGTTGACCCCCCTGGGCGGTGCCGGTCCCTGCAAGGCCCTGAGCGAGAATGGGGTGATGCTTCTCCCGTCAGGCCCAGGGAAGGCCCGCGTGCGGGGATTGCGCCTGCCCAGCTAGGCCTCGGAGGCCCCCTGGCCCCCAAGAGGTGGAACCTACCCCTCCCCGGCTGCCCCACACTCCTTCTGCCGCTAGAACCACGGGAGGCGGGGGCCAGCGGCTCATCTGTGAGCTGCCTCGTGTTGGGGGCTCTTAATTAGACCTAATTAGACTCATTAACTTTCAAATGAGAAACTTGGCTTTTTTCTCCCCCTCCCTCTCCTTCTATTGCTTTTCTCTTCGTCCCCCCTTTTTGGAAAATGAAACAAGAATGAGTGTTTGAATGGTTTGCTGCGGCCTGGGAGGTGGAGGTGACCCAGTAGGCTAGGCAGGGGGCTGTGGGGGGGGCCGGGCAGGGTCCTGGCGGGGGGCCGGGCAGGGGCCTGGGGGGCATGCCGCCCCCCCCCGCCCGCCCCTCCCTCCCCTCCGGCTGCGTCCGCCCCGGCCCCAGGTCAGAGGCACACTCCATCCCGGCTCCAGGACGCGCAGGGTGCGGCCGGGCCCTTCCTCCCGCAGATGCTGTTCGTTTTGTTCCTGGCGCCAAGCGTGGAAGATGAGTAAGACGCCCGGTCCCTCGGGTGAGACGGATGCAGGAGACCAGCGAGCCCAGGGTCTGCCCTGCCCGCCCCAGCCCCGTGTCACCCCACCCCCACACGCGTCCCCTCCAGCCTCGGCCGCTGCCAAGGGCCCCCCTCTTAGTTTTGACCCCCGTGCCCTGCTGGCCGCCGGGGGCAGCATTCTCACTGGCCGAGGTGGCCCAGGCACTTATCCTGCAGCACCGTGCGCCCCCCGGGGAGCTGAGCGCCCCCCCAGCCTCGCGTGGACATCCCAGCGCTCCCTCCTGTCCCCCTGCACCCCTGCCCTGGGGGACCTGCAGGCCCGGGGGTGACGTGAGGATGGCCGCGACGCCCCCTCCCTCAGGAGGGCCTGGGACGTGGGGCTTGTTCTTCCCCTGGCCTCATGGCTCCCCATCCCAGAACCGGGTTCCTGACGCCCACACCCCCAGCCTCCTCATCGATTGCCCCTCGGCCCGGCTGCCGGCCTGGAGGCGGGCCCTGCCAGCGGAGGGGAGCGGGAGCTGCTCTGCTGCGTTCTAGAATGTGCTCAGGCCCCCGCCCCCGAGCCTCGGAGCCGGCCCCCTCCATGCGCCCAGCCTGTGTGCGTGGCTCAGCGTCAGGGGTCGGGCTTTGGGCGAAGGCCCCGGGGAGGCCTGGGCAGGGTGGGTGGCAGCCGGCTCGTCTGGGTGCCATCTGGCTCGGAGCCGCCCCCGGCACCTGGGCGAGGAGAGAAGCTGCCCCTGGGGAGCTGGGCTCTGCATCTGGTGGTCCCTGACGGGCCCCAGGAAAGTGGGGCACCCTGTCTGCAAGGCCCCCACATCAGCGGGGCAGGAAGCAGGCCGGCTCGGGCTGGCCAGTGGGGACCCCTCCGGGCCTTCCCACCCGGCGGCCTGGAGCCCGACACAGAGCGGGGCCCTGGGGGCGGCAGCACAGCCCCTCCTTTGTGTCCAGACCCTCTGCCCTCAGCTCTGGGGGGCCGACGCGTGTTGTTCTGCCTGGGTCTTCTGTGTAGGGTGTCCCCGGACCATGACATCCCTGACAACAGGCGTCTGATCAGTCTGCAGAGCGCATCTGGCCTCCCCTCACCCCTCCCAGAGCCCCAGCCCACAGAGCAGACGTGCAGCCTCTTTTCAGGGGTCTGGGTTTCCCCTAAGTCTTGGTGTCAATGCCTTGCTGACTGAGGGTCTGACCAGGAGGACCAAGTCACATGGCTTCCTGCCCCCAGCAAGGCCTGGTGCTGCCTCCCTGTGAAACTCAGTGTCCCCTCTTGAGTGACACGTTGCAACTGTGCTTAACAGAAGTGGCTTGTGACCGCCTCCCATCCGCGATGTCTCCCCGCCTCCCTGTGTGAGATGCAGGGGCTCCAAGCAGGGGCCCCGCTGCCAGAGGCCGGGGGGGGGGGGGGCAGGGCAGAGGCTGCGGAGACCTGGGCAGGAGGGGAACTTGCTCCTGTGGCCCAGCCTGAGCCTGGGGGTTGGGGCATTGGAGGGGGCTTGGGGACTCTGCTGTTTCACTCCCCATCTGTCACTCTCCGTGCCAGACAGCCCCTGCCATGCCTGCGCTGGCTCAGGACCATCCCCAGCAGCTCCCTTGGTCCCCTTGGCGGCTCCGCTGCAGGTGGCACCAGGGGACGCTCTGAAGCACTGCAGTTTGGGATACGCCAGATCCCAGAAAGTGTGCGGTTGGGTTTTTCCATTCCAGCCACCTGCATTTCCGCCCCGCTCCTCCTCCCTCCTGCCTCACAGGGCTCTCCCGGCCTGCTCTCTGCCTGCCTGCCTGCCTGCCTGTCCCTTCCACCCCCATAGACCCTCGGCCTCCAACCCCGTATATCCCCCCTCCCCCGC
>PVJL010013914.1:0-30197 GCA_004026885.1 Lyroderma lyra | reverse complement strand
AAGCCAGACAGAAAAAACAAAGAACTGCATGATTTCACTCATATGCGGAATATAAAACTGAAAGCAAAGAAAAAAAGAAATGAACAAACAAATAACCCATGGACACAATCGATAGTTTAATGTTTATTTGGGGACGAGTGGGTTAGGGAGGGGAGAAAGGGGAGGGGGTGGGAGAGGAGGGGGGGAAGCTAAATATAAGTTGATGGAAAGAGAAGTCACATTAGGTGGTGAACTTATTATACATGAAGCACTGTAGAATTGTATGCCTGAAACCTATGTAATCCTTGCTAACAGATGTCACCCCAATAAGTCTAACAATAAAAATGAATTAAAAAAAAATGTCAAGTTTCAGTAAAAAAAATTTATTTCACTTATTATTTTAACACATATCATCATGTTAATATCTACTAACACAAGTTCTTTATTGCTTTATTCCATATTAAAGAGGCATATATATGTGAATATGTATGTGTGTGTGTGTATATATATATATATATACATATATAAATAAAGAGAAAGAGAGAAAGTTCATTTAATTATATTGAATTACTAAACTCTTTAAAACTTTATTTCAATGGCAATCATGCATTAATTTTTTCTGAGTGAGTTGAAAGAAGGAACAGAGGACATAATTAAAAATATCTGGAGCCCCCTTATCAAAAGCAAAGGAGAGTTGAAGTTTGCCAAGTCCTTTTGGAAAGGCAAGAGAATGTTTTGGGCCATGTTATCACTGGTAATAAAACATGGGTGTACCAATACAACCCTGAAACAAAGCATCAGAGTGCATCATGGAAGTTAGTCAATTCTCCACAATCAAACAAGTTCTGTCAGTCCAAATCAAGAGTCAGAACACCCTCCCTACTTACCTGATCTGGCCCCCAAGGACTTCTTTGTTCACCCAAAGATAAAAAAAAATTGAAAACAAGACATTTTTATGACATTGAGGACATCAAGTGTTACATGATGACAGCTCTGATGACCACTCCACAAAAAGTTCCAAAATTTCTTTGAAGGGTGAACTAGGTGCTGCTGTTGGTGCATAATTTCCCAAGGGGAGTACTTCAAAGCTGACCCTAGTGATATTCAGCAATGAAGTACTTGTATGCAGCACTTCTTTTAGAAAGAGTACGTGAACTTAATTGTTAGATCTCATATGTCCAACTGATTTTTGCAATGATGAAAAGGGAATAGGAAAGATATATAACCTTTTCAACAAATGGCCCTAGAATAAGTGAACATGTACAAACAAATAAAAGTAAATATTAACTTAAATCTCACATTGTACACAAAAGTAAATTTAAAATAAATTACGACTTAAATACTCAACTTCAGAAAGCATTAGGAGAAAATCATGAGATTTATAATGAGGTTTTGAATTTATAGGCTTGATACCAAATGAATGATTTATAAGAGAAAAATTATAAATGACACAATCAACATGAAAACCTTTTGGTCTGCAAAAGAACCTGATAAAGACTTGAAAGACAAGCCACAAAATGGGGAAAATATTTACAAATCACATAACTAATAAAGGACTTATACTTAGAATACATTAAAAAGTGTCCAAATTGAACAGTATAAAAATAAACTATCCAATTATGAGCAATGATCTTCTTGTTTCTAAAAATGTCCAATTGGGAGAAAATTAGTGATTTAAATCTGAAGAAGCAACCTTAGAATTGAGAATTGAATATATTTTCTTTTGTGTTGGAAAGGGAAGAGTTGATGGTGTTTCATTAGTTGTTACTATTCTACCTAGAGAAGATTATGCTTAAATGTTGGTCCTATCCTGACAAGTTCGACAAATGCTCAGAGTTGTCTGTCTGAAGGCAGAATTCACTTAAAGACATACTAGCTGGCCAGTATGGGGAATGATGCACTATTATCCTTATTGTTAACTAAGTACTTTATGTTTTAAATAATTAAAAAGCCCTAGTTAGATAAATTATTTCTATATTATAAACAATGGCATACAAATTAATGAAGAAAAGAAGTTTATTTCTAAATAATACCATCCACATAGCCATCTGTTTGACAATATTAGAAAATGTTGTGATTTGCTTTCTGTGAAAGAGATCTAAGTGAAGAAAACAGTGACTTTTTTGCTTTTGCACCTTTTGAATTCATTTGTATTTTTTAGAAGCATTTAGTAAGTACCAGGTACAAAAATGGAAAATGTTTGGGAATAAATCTATGTATTTACTGATATATCTAGCTTTTTCAAATGTACAAATAAATATTTACCATCAAATTAACAATACTATTAATAAAAAATATATCATGTTATTTTAATACTGTAATGTCTGCAACTGAATATTGAGTAGTGTAATGGAGGAACACCACCCCCAAAATATTTATCTCTAATTTAGTAGTCTGTAATTTAAAAAAAAAGCAGGAAAGTCAATAAGCATATTCATAAATAATTATCAATTTATTAAAACTAAAGGATCATATCTAGCAGCTAAAATACATAGTGACTTAATAATTAGATATTAGAATGAAGCAAAATGCAGAAGTACATTGTTCATGTAATTATGAACTCAAGATAATTATATAATTAAAAAAATTTTATTGTTAAAAATTACATAGTCTCCAGGTATACAATTAGAAAAAATTACATAAGTTCCAGGTATACAATTCTACAATACAGTGTCTATGTTTTGTATTGTGTTCATTACCCAGAATCAGTTCTTTTTCCATCACCATATGTTGTGTCTCTGTCCCTTCTCCATCCCACTAGCTCCTTATCCTCAGGTAACTAACTACTAAACTATTGACTGTGTCCATGGGTTTTGTTTCTTTGTTGTTTTCAATTTTATTTTCCACATATGAGTGAAATCATGTAGTTCTTGGTCTTTTCTGTCTGAGTTGTTTCACTGAGCATGATGATCTAAAAATCCATTCATGTTGCAATAAATGACCCAATTTTATCTTTTCTTATAGCTGAATGCACCACTTCTTTATCCAGTCATCTATTAGAGGACATTTTGGTTGTTTCCATGACTTGGCCACTGTAAATAGTGCTGCAATGAACATTGGGTGCACATAGTTTTTTAGTTCGTTTGTTTTGTTTTTGTTGTTTTTTTTTTTTTCTTTTTGGTATGTGGGTAGCTCCCTGGCTGGGAATCAAACCCAGGCTGCAGCGCTGACAGCGCCAGCACCAAAGCCTTAAGCCACTACACCATCAGGGAACTCCCGGGTGCACATAGTTTTGCAGACTGAGGTTTTCAAATTATTTGGGTAGATACCCAGAAGAGGATTCTGAGTCATATGGCAATTCTATTTTTAATTTTCTGAGGAAACTCCATACTGCTCTCCACAGTGGTTGAACCAGTTGCATTCCCACCAGCAGCATGTGAGGGTTCCTTTTGTTCCACAGCCTCTCCAACACTTGTTCTTGTTTTGTTGATAATGGCCATTCTCACAGTTGTGAGGTGGTATCTCATTGTGGTTTTGATTTGCATTTCCCTAATAGCTAATGAAGTTGAGCATTTTCTGTTGGCCATTTGTATGTCTTCATGGGAGAAGTGTCTATTCAGGTGTTCTGCTTATTTTTTAAATTGGATTGTTTGTTTTTTTAATTGTTGAGTTGTACAGGTTCTTTACATATTTTAGATATTAGCCCCTTATCAGGTGCATTGCTTGGAAATATTTTTTCCCATTTGATTGGTTGTCTTTTTGCTTTGTTGATGGTTTCTTTTGCTGTGCAGAAGCTTTTTAATTTGATGTAGTCCCAATCACTTATTTTTTATTTTACTTCTCTTGTATTTGAGGTCAGGTTCTTGAAGCCCTCCCTGAACCCCAGGTCTGTAAGTTTAGTACCAATGTTTTCTTCTATACAGTTTATTGTTTCAAGTCTTATGTGGAGGTCCATAATCTATTTTTATTTAATTTTGGTATATGGTGACTGTTTGCAGTTCAAATTTATTCTTTTGCATGTGGTTTTTCGTTTTTTCCAGTGCCATTTACTAAAGAGTCTTTCTTTTTTCCATTGTATATTTTTTATTCCTTGTCAAAAGTTATCTGTTTATATATTTGTGAGTTTATTTCTGAGTTTTCAGTTCTGTTCCAATGATCTGTGTGTCTGTTCTTCTGCCAATGCCAAGCTGTTTTAATTATTGATGCTTTTCGTACAGATTGAAATTGGGGAATGTGATGGCTCCAGGCTTATCTTTTTTTGTAGAATTGCTTTGGCAATTTGGGGTCTTTTGTGGTTCCATACAATCTTACAAATCTTTTTTCTGTTTCTTGAAAGAATGTCTGTGGGATTTTTATGGGAATTGCATTAAATCTGTATATTGCTTTGGGTAATATGGCCATTTTAACTATGTTGATTCTTCCAATCCACGAACACAAAATACATTTCCATTTCTTTGTGACCTCTTCAATTTCTTTTACTAGTGTCTTATAGTCTTCAGTGTATAAGTCCTTCATGTTCTTTGTTAAGTTTATTCCTAGGTATTCTATTCCTTTTGTTGCGATCACAAAAAGTATTGGCTTTTTTTATTCCTTTTTCTGAATTTTTATCATTTGCATATAGGAATACAATTGATTTTTGCACATTGATTTTGTATCCTGGGACTTTACTGTATTTGGTTACTGTTTTTCATAGTTTTCTGGTGGAGTCTTTGAAATTTTCTATATAAAGGATCATGTCATCTGAAAATGGTGACAGTTTAACTTCTTTTCTCCCAGATTGGGTGCCTTCTATTCCTTTTTCTTGCCTGATTCCTCTGGCTAGAATTTCCAGTACTACAGTACTATATTGAATAGCAGTGGCAATAGTGAGCAGTCCTATCTCATTCCTGATTTTAGGAGAATAAGCTTCAGTTTTACTCCATTCAGTATGATATTAGGTGAGGACTTGTCCTATATGGTCTTTATTTTATTGAGGTACCATCCTTCTATACCCATTTTATTAAGTATTTTGATCATAAATGAATATTGTATCTTATTAAATGTTTTCTCTGCATCAATTGATAAAATTGTGTGATTTTCATCTTTTAGTTTGTCTATGTGGTATATCACATTGGTTGATTTGCATATGTTGAACCATCTTCATATCCCTGGGATGAATCCCACTCGACCATAGTGTATAATATTTTTAATACATTGTTGTATTCTATTTGCTAGTATTTTGTTTAAAATTTTTACATCTGTGTTGTATCAGAGATATTGGTCTATAGTTTTCTTTTTTTGTGTGTTATCCTTACTAGGTTTTGGTATTACAGTAATGTTGGCCTTGTAGAGGAGTTGGAAAGCATTGCCTCTTCAAATTTTTGGGAGAGTTTGAGGAGGTTAGGCATTAATAGCTCTTTGAATGCTTGATAAAACTCTTTGGTGAAGCCATCTGGTTCTGGGCTTTTGCCTTTGGGAAGGTTTTAGATCATTGTTTCAATTTCCTTACTTTTGATTGATCTATTTAAATTATCCTGTTCTTCTTAGTTCACTCTATGTAGACCTCATGCTTCTAGAAACTTGTCCATTTCTTCTAGATTGTTAAATATGGTGGCATATAGTCCTTCATAATTTTTTTGTATAATCCTTTGTGTTTTGTGGCATGAGTCATAATTTACCCCCTTTCATTTCTCATTTTGGTTATTTGTGTCTTTTCTTTTTGCCCCTTGGTGAGCCTAGCCAAGAGTTTGTCAACTTTATTGATGTTTTTTGAAGAACCAGCTTTTTGTTGCATTAGTTTTTCCTATTGTTCTTCTGTTCTCTATTTCATTCAGTTCTGCTCTAATTTTTATTATTTCCTTCCTTCTGCTAGCTTTGAACTTTTTTGTTCTTTTCATTCTAGGTCTTTAAGATGGGATGTTAAGATTTTTATTTGTGGTTTTTCTTGTTTCTTGAGATAGGCCTGTAATGATATAAATTTCCCTATTATTACTTCTTTTGCTACATCCCAATAATTTTAGTATATTTTCATTGCCATTAAATTCTATGTATTTTCAATCTCTTTTATTTCTTTTTTGATCCAGTCATTTTTAATAGCTTGTTGTTTAATTTTCACATATATGTGGTTTTTTTCTGCCTTCTTTTTGCAGTTGAACTCTAATTTCAAAGATTTGTGGTCTGAGAATACACTTGGTATGATTTCAACCTTCTTGAATTTGCTGAGGCTAGTTTTGTGTCCCAACATATGGTTTATCCTTGAGAATGTTTCATGTGCATTAGAAAAGAAGGTATAATCTTTTGCTATCAGATGAAGTATCCTGTAAGTGTCTATTATGTCCAATTGCTGTTAAAGCTAATAGTTTCTTATTTATTTTCTGTTTAGATGATCTGTCCTTTGCTGTCAAGAGGGCATTTAAGTCCCCTAGTATAATTGTGCTATTGTCAGTTTCTTCTTTTAGATTTGTTAATAGTTGATTTGTAAATTTTTTGCTTCCTATATATTAAAGTCTTCTTGTTGTATTGTTCCCTTTATCATTATGAAATGCTCATCATTATCTCTTACTACATTTTTTATACTGAAGTCTGTTTCATCAGGTATAAGATTGGCTACTACTGCTATTCTCTGAATGCCATTTGCTTGGCCTAATGTTTTCCACTCTTTCACTTTGTCTGTGTTTGTCCTTGTGGCTGGATATGTCTCTTGGAGAAAGCATATGGATGGATTTTGTGCTGTAATCCACTCTACTCTTCTGTGCTTTTTTTATTGGTGAGTTCAGTTTATTTACATTTAGGGTGATGATCGATATGTCAGGAATTCCTATCACCATTTTATCTTCTGATTCTTTGTAGCTTGGTGTCTTGATTTTTCCTTTGCTTCTAACTGTCAGAATTTTTTAGCTTGAAACTGTTTTATAATTTTTCCTTGTGTTTTATCTTTTTTATTGTTGTTGTTATGTGTCTTAGTTCTGAGGTTTTTCTATTTTTATTTTTTTTAGTAGTTGCCATGAGGTTTATGAAAAAGAAAGATTTGTATATGCAGTGGCTTCTTTTCTTAAGCATGCTTGTAATATCCATTCTGTTTTTAATATTTAAACCTCTACTTCCTCTTCTTTTATGTTTGTGTTGTGCCACTCTCTCTTCATTTATTTTGACTTTTTGTTTCAGATCTAATAGCCTCCTTCAGTATTTTCTAAGATGTCAGCTTTGTATTAGAAAATTCCCTCACCTTCTGTATGTCTGAAAAGGTCTTTGTTCCTCCTTCTATCTAAAAGATAACTTTTCTGGATAAATTATTCTTGGCTGATAATTCCTTTTTTTCAGTATTTTGAATATTTTATTCTACTCCCTTCTAGTTTGTAAAGTTTCTACTGAGAAATCTGATGACAACCTGATGGATTTTCCTTTATAAGTTATGATCCTTTTTCCCAGCTGCCTTGAGGATTCTTTCTTTGTCCTTGAACTTTAATATTTTTTGTATAATATGCCTTGGAGAAGGTCTATTAGAATTGAGGTAATTAGGGGTCCTGTTGTCTTCTTGAATTTGTGGTTCCAGTTCTTTCCAAAGGTTTGGAAAATTTTCATCTGCTATTTGTTTGAGTAAGCTGTCTTTGGATTTCTATTCTGCCCCTTCTGGAATTCCTATTATGCTTATGTTGTTCTTTCTAATGGTGTCAGATATTGCTTGTATAATTGTTTCATTTCTTTGGACTCTCTCTCCCTCTCTTTTATTCTATAATAATTACATATTTTTATCTTCTAAATCACTAATTCTCTTCTCCATCTGGTTGGTCCTGCTTCCTATGCTAGCAAATTCATTTCTTTTATTGCATTATTTCCAGAATTTCTCTTTGTTTTTTTCTTTATAGTTTCAATTTCTTTATTAAAGCATTTCTTTTGTTCACAGATTTCCTTTCTGAGGTCATTTAGCTCTCTTTCAGTGCTCTGCCAATTTTCTTTGATCTCTCTGAGTATTTTTAGAATTGTAGTCTTGAATTCTGTGTCATTTAGATCATATAATTCCATATATTCCAGTTCCTTTTCTGGATAATTTTCATTTGTTTTCTATGCAGCTTTGTTCCCTAAGGTAGTCATTGTTCTTTTCCTGGGCATAAGGGCTTTTCCTCACACCATGAATTGGTGGTCGGTCTTCCCCTCTCTGGTTGACTGCATGCTTCAGGTGGAGCTGAGAAGGTAAATCTTGGGAGAGAGTCAGGGGTTGCCACCAAGCTCCATGCCCACAGATAGGGTTTGCCTGGCTGTGGGTGCAGTGCTGATTGCAACTGCTGAGTGACCCAAAATTGCACTTGGTCCCTCACACTGGTTTCAGCTGGGACACAGTCTCATCTGCCTGCCAAGAGTAGAAAGGACCACTGAAAACATACATCCCTGGGTCTGTCCTGCTCTCCTCTCCTGAGCCTGTGCCTCACATTTATGTAATTTTAATAAGCTGCCAAATTTTTAAATTAATTTTTAATAGACATATTCTTAAAAATAAACTATAAATCAATATACATTAAGGATCATTTTTATTCATAAAAAGACAATTAACAAATGTACATCTAGAAAATTAAGTGAAATATTTTAAAATTCAGGAAGATATTTTCAATGTTCAATCCACCTGAAAGTTATTTCTAGGTCAAGAAGTTTCTCATAAAGCTCCTCAAAAAAGATTTAGAGTGGGATTAAGGAGTCAGTGTTTAATGGATATAGACTTTGAGTTGGGAAAATAAAAAATTTCTGAAGATGTATAGTGGTGATGGTTGCACAACAATGAGGATGTATGTAATGCTATAAACTATTTGTACATTTAAAACTATTAAAATAGTAAATTTCATGTTATGTATCTCTTAACACATTTTACAAAAAGTAATTAAGTCACACTGATAGCATGTACCCTGGATAAGATTGTGATGATAATGACAAAAATAAAATAAGTTGGGATATTTAAGGACAGAATTAATAATTTAGAGACTTCTATCCCCAAAATTAATAAATTAAATTTATGCAATTTACTCTACTTTAATTACTTTTCTAGTTTCTTCTCCAAATTCTTCCTCTAATGTTTAGTGTTTTCCTTAAAATCTTTTTGTTAGTTTATGTCAAATGTGTATATGCATATACACTTAATAATTATGCCCAAAATTATTTTTATATTAAATTACTATATCATTCTGGGAATAAAAGTATTCAAGAAAACTTTTTATAAGAGTCTTACTAGCATAATTTTCACATCCTAATGAAGCAATAATTTTCCAAATTACCTGTATTTTTATTATTATAAACAGACTTAGGCACTTCTGAATCTTCATAGCTATACATTTAAAAACCACAGATTTCACTTTTATGTAGAATCCTAAATAGTAGAACTCATAGAAGCAGAGAGTGGAATTATGGTTACCAGTGGTTGGAGGAGGAAGAAATTAGAGACATGTTAGTCAAAGGATACAAAGCTTTGCTCATGCAAGATGAATATGTTCTTGAGATCCAATATATAGCAATGTGACTAATGTTAACAATATTTTGGTATATACTTGAAATTTGCTAAGAGGGTACATGTATATATATTTCAGATATGTTTTATTTGTTCAAATTCATTATTTATTAAGAGTGACTGAAATAAAAAGTATAATTGAGTCCCATCATTCTCATGATCATCATGGAAATGACTTTAGGAGATAACTGGTCAGATGAATATTACTGCTTTGCATTTTCAACCAATAAAATAATTGGCATTGATAAATAGACAGCCAACAGTCTGTCAAGAATGCTCAAGATACCTGTATGTTATATAATACAACATTCCTGTTCAAGAAGGTGTGAGGGAGACTCAGAAGTAACTTATGTGAAGTTTTTTATTTCATCATACAAGACAAGCACAAAAGCACCATCTATGCCTCTATGAACATTGGACCATGCACCCTTGAGAAAGGCTCTGCCTCTTTCATCATGAGCAGTCTTCTTCCAGCAGTCCAGCACACCTGTGTACATGATGTCAGCTCCTTTGTGTCCTGACTGCATCATCATACAACACGGCATAGTGTCAAATGGATAGGTAGTCAACCCAGTCACTGTTGTGGCGGACTGTGAAATCATCCTGTTGAAGATGCAAGTATCTAAGGGTCTGGAAGCATTCATTTTGTAGTGTCATAGTTGCTGAAGTAGGCAGCTTATAGATGATAATACCCTGCAAAGACACATTAAAGCCTTGGTAGAAGGCCTTAATCCCATCAGATTTGTAGATCTTAACCGATAGTAACTGAGGCCTTTGAATTCCCTTTTAACTCCAGCTTTGCCCACATCAGCTACTAGACTGGTATGGACAAAATCAAGAGGGTATACAAAACACAAGGAGGTGGCCCCAGCAGCACCACCAGATGTCAGATTCCCTGTAAAGTGGCACCAGAACCGTGTTCTCTTGTCCATACCACCCAGGAAGATCAGGCAAAGTTAAGAACCTGGGTGAGGAAGTATCTGATGACACTGGCCAGGTTATCACACCAGAAGGAGAAGACTGTCTGCTCCTTGGGGATATAAACCATGAAGTCTTTAATGCCCTTGTATTGCTTATCTTCTGAGATTTGCTTGCTGGCATGCTGCACTTGAAGCAGCAACAGCTTGACCTGCTCCAGGAACACCACCACCATCTTCAAATGGTTGTAGCCACTCCACCCACCAGGAAGTCCTTGGTGAAGAACACAGCAGGCTCTGTCATGTAGAAAGGGAAGAAGAAGCAGGAGACTGAGGGACTGGGCTAGGAACCTGGGGTTCCTAGGGACTGTTAGGACTCTGGGGTTCTAGGACAAGATGATAGATTTTAACTGTTCTCCTCATAACAAAAATGTAGTAACAATTTGAGGTGATGGATGTATTAATTAGCTTGAATGTGGTGATTTGTTCACAGGGTATGTGTATATGAAATCATCACATTGTACACCTTAAGTATATGGAATTCATAGTTGGCAAATATGCCTCAATAAAAAATAAAATAAATACAAACCACAAGTTTAGATAAATGTACAGAGTAAAGTTGGAGAACCAATCAAATTCTCTTTCTATAGGAGCTTGTTTCCACTTTCCTACATATTTTATCTGTTTTAAGTATATCATACACTTAAGTTGTTACACTTAGTACTAATTATAATAAAGCTTTTTAAACTCGTGCCCTTAATATACTTAAGGTTCTAGTTTTATTGGCTATGTGAATATAGATTATGTTGGAAAAATAGAAATGTTATCTCTGGGTTTAAAGATTATATTGTTCTTAATTTTTTCATTACCTTATTTGCTAAATTTGGTAGTAAACATATTTTAAAATATATTTCAATGTGATGTTGACAGTTAAATAGTCTATTTAATTATGCATTTTTCATATTGTAAAATTGTATTTGCTTTTACTAATTCGAAGTCTGAGATAAAATGTTATTTTCTTTTATATTGGTTTTTCTCAGTGTATTTATCTAATTTGTCTAATTTATTTTAGTTGCAATACTAACATAGTAATTAGATGGTTAATGAGAGAATATGCTTGTTAGAAAAAGTAGGTAATAGGTTGTAAATATTAAGCATTTCATATCTTTATGTATACCCAGCTCCATTTTAGAGAGCTTTTGTTGAAGGTGGTAATGAAAATATGAAGTGGAAGTGACATGATGAGAAGTCAATGCTGATTATTGTGGCTGACTGAAGAGCAGTAAATGCAAAGGAGTATACATACAATAAAGAGAAGTACACATTAACAAGAATATTCATTAATAGCTATAAAACAATTCCTTTTTACCCTTGGAGCAAATCCTAAATTTGTATCATAAAATATAAAATTAAACTAACAAAAATCCCACAGCTAGCCAACTTTTCAATCCTGACCATAAGTAACACTGGATAATTAGAAAACAGGATGGCCAAAGGATTGTTTAATTACATGTCCTTTGATTACCATTGTAACAATACCTAAGTGGGGCTTGCTATTCCTGACCAATGATAATAATTCTTAACCTATTCTCTGAGAGGAGAGGTCTAATCTTAGTCACACTGCAGGTAATTGACATTTGCCAAACAAAAATTAAAAGGCAAAGTCTTAAATTCTTAATTTACAAACTCTTAGGCCTTACTTCTCTGAATGTTAGCCACAGTCAGCTTCTAATACTGTTTTGTATTTGAAATGTTCATGCCTCTATCACTTACAAAGAATATATTAGAATCTCTCAAACATCTAAAAACCCTATTATTAGAGTTTCTTCTATTTTAAGTTCCCAAAACAAACAGAGTCATTTGCAATGTCTAAGTTAGGTTAAATGGTCACTTGTTTTACAATCTTTCCCTAGGGTGAATTCCAATTAAAAAGCATGAGTGTGTGTGTGTGTGTGTGTGTGTGTGTGTGTGTGTATACATGCATGGGTATGTGTGCTTGTGCTGACACATTTAGAAGCTGAAACTACAGTATTTTTGCTCTTTTTATTTTTCTTCTACTTAATGTTGTTCTACAATAATTCAAAATTATTGTTAATATAATTAACTGCAATCTAGGTCAGCCGTATTTCCCCCCACAGAAAAAGTTGGTAAATATGTGGCCTGACTGGAAAGTTCTAGTCATGTAATATGAACAATAGACATTTATAGCCAGGTTTTTTCCAGACAGCCTTCACATACCATATATATATATGGGTGTATTAATGTCTACACAAATAGAATACCTAAAACTCTTTGTTATTGATCACTAAATCGTATTTTTTTCTTGCAGTAAGTATTCAAATTTACATAAGGAATTAAAGAAAGCAAAATACTTTTGAGTTTTTATTAGCATATATCTGCTCCTTATTTGGAATTTAAGTTTTATATCACACATACAGTCTAAAAGGTTTAAACACATTCTATTTTAATAAAATTCTCTCCACCTTTATAGTTGTATGTTAATACAATATTCCTATAATTGAGAAAATTCAGTACAAATGATATAGAAAAATATATGTACCAATTAGGAAGTAGTATAATACTTGAAAGTTTACTTCTAGATTAGCAATTTAACAAGGTTTGCGTGTTCATTTTTAAATTAAGTAAACTTTGCTCATAATTTTAACATAAATTAAAGTGGTTGTTGGACTCATAATAACTTAGCATCTTCTTTCAAATCAATGTCATCTTGAAGTCCAGAAATAAAAAAAGGCAAAGAAAATATTGTATTAGTTAATACATTTCAACTCAAATTTTCTAGCATGAAATTTGGTCTTTGAGTCATTCCTAAATTTTCTTTAATTTTTTTATTCACAAATATGAGGAATCAACCTTGTTTATGTAAGTACAAAAATGGCATTACAATTGATTGGATAATTTCCCCTAAAAGGCCTTACATTGCTTGAAAAAAATAGCCCTAACTTTTAAGATTGTTTTTGTATTGACTTTAAGTAATGAAATTCCCACAGACTAATATGGCACTTACACATCTATGCACTGCTACAATTTAACATAAGTTAACATATTATAATATTTGTTTCATATATTGTGGCTATGATATGAACATTGAAATTCATGTTGTGTCACTCCTCAGTCCCATTTCTCCTCTCATCCACCTTAGATGCAATCACTTTCATAAACTGATGTATATCATTTTTGTTCATATTTTTACATTTTATATAGACTCTTCAATTTTTTATAATAGCATATTTGTGTGTTTAAGTTTACATATATGGTGCCATACTAGATAAAAATTATAAAATATTATGCTTTTACTTATTCTTGAAGTCATTCCATATCAATACATGTAATTGAGAACCTTTATTTCAACTACTGATTTTAGTACTATTATTAAACCATGGGTATAAATTAAGTCATTTATTTCCCTATTGGTAGACTCTGTTTTCAAAAATGCTGCAATGAATAAACCTGCACATATCTTTGTGAACATTTATAACAGACTCTAGAAAATATATATTCCAGTGAAATTGTGAAGATATAACACTTATATTTCCTACTCTATTTTTAAACCTGAACTGCCAGAATTGCCTATGCTCTAAATTCAGTATAAATGTTTTTTTCACTGTTATACAAGTTTTGCAACTTCTTTATGGAGCCTATGCTATTCTTTCAATTAGCTGATGTGCTTTTCTATGTTGTATTTTTTTTCTTTTATGTACTCAAATTATACTTCAGTCATTACTTAGGCACATGTTTTAATCATCAAATTCTATCAGGAGTATGTGAAGGGAGGTTTAATTCCTCCAATATTTTCTTTAAAAAGGTTGATAGCCATGTTTCAAATGCCTTCACTCAGTTGTGCAGTTTATCTTTCTATTAAAGCGTGTTCAATATTGATGCAGGAATTTTAGAAGGAACATCACTCAATGTTTTGTGTGCTGAGTATCCCATAGCAATAGGATAACCTCTATTTTACTTAATGTCAATTATAAAATTCAGCTCATATTCCTGATTCAAAAAGAGCTCCTCCAAAGGCTGAACAGACTTTAACACTGTTAGACTCTTCCTGGCTTTGGTAGGGGTGTTCTTAACTATGAGCGTATATCACATTGACTGTGTTGTATATTCCAGTTAATAAACATGTTATTTCTCTATTCAAACACAGGTATAATATGGTCATCCTTATTTTGTGGAAAAACAGAAAAAAATTTTAGTTGTTTCTCAGAAATTTTTAGTATAGATTTGTTTTGTTTTGTTTTGAGGAGAGGAGAGGGGAATAGAAAGTGCTTAATCAATCTGGGATTTCTTTTTGATAAAATAAAAAATTGTACAACATGGTGAATATATTATAAAATTTCAACTATATATTTTAATTAGTTGAAATGCTGAATTTTTAAAAGTTATATAAATATGATCTCAATAAAGAATTATTTAAAAAGTTCATTTGCTGGAGCCTGAAAGAAAAAACCAGAAGAGAAGTTGTACAAGAAAACCAGATATGGCCAGACTATAGAGATCATTTTCATGAATTTAATCTTCATCTGATTGGATGGGACACCAATGAAAGATTTTAATCCATAAAATGGCTCACCTTGATACCCCCTTTTAAACTCTCATTATGCTATTCTGTGGATACTGGGCTTCTACAAGGCAGAAATAAGTCCAATTAAGCGACTGTTGCAACTGTCAAAACAAGAGATGATGGTAGCTTGTCCCAAGGTATTAACAGAAGATATGTGCCCTTTTAAGAAATATTTGTAAGACTTATGTAAAGTCAATCAATGATTATCTCAGGGTAGTTGGAGTTCAGATCTCTATAAGGTGTAGCAGACTACAATAATTGAATAAGAGCTTGTGCATTTACTAAAGAAATACAGGTGCCACATTGTCTGGATATTTACACCTTATCTTGGCAAACCTTCAGTACTCTAGCCCATTTGGTCTTCTTTCAGAGGTGTGTACCCACCTGCCTCAGGCCTGGTTAATTTTATGCATAAACTAGGCTAAGCTATGATACTGAGTTGTTTCATCAAACACTAGTATAGATGTTGCTGTGATGGTATTTTGTAGCTGTGATTAACATTTATATCCCGTTAATTTTACTGAAACATTATTCACAATTTTAGTGGAGATTCTCATTAATCCAGTAGGGCAAGAAAACAGAACATATGTGAAACTTAAAAAGAAATATAAAGCAGGCTGTATTTGCATACAACAAGATTATTTGCAAAGAAAAACTTCCAAAGACAGTTTTGAGGACTACTAATAGCATTGAACAAAATGGTCTGATAATAAACTAATGTGCTAAATTAATAACATTTCTATATATGAGTAGTAGTCAAAAAATGCCATAAAAATAATGATTAAAAACAACATAGTTATAAAAACAAGGAAAACAATGAAACACCTACAAATATTACAAATATGTGCATATTTCTACAGATGAAAACCACAAAACGTTCTTAAAAGACATAAAATATAACTTGAAAATAAAAAGTTATAGACTTTTAAAAAAATAAATTAATTACTGAAAAGATGTAATTTCTCCCTAAATTAATCTATCAAATTCAATAAAGTTCCACTAAATATTTCAACAGGATTTTTTACCAAGTCAATTTGACAAATTGGTTTTAAAAACAATATGAAAAATGTTCCAGGACTATCCCTGTTAATTTGGAAGAAAACAACAATGTAGATAACTATGCCAACCCAGATAACAATATTATGTTAAAACTATTAATATAATAATTAGTATGTTATTGGTAAGGACATACCCCAATAATAGAAGGACCAAAAACAGCATTGATGTACCAGTCAAGAGGTAGACAAGAAAAATAGATTCCATTCCAGGTATTTTAAACATAGATTTTAACACATATAACTTGTTAAAACATTTGTAGGAGAAAAAAAGGATGGATAAAGTAGGAGACAGAGAGGCAAAAAGGAAAAATGATGATGCCCTTTGGACTGGATTTTGTTATCTATTTTCCAGCTGCTGCATTGCGAGAGATGCTATTTTAGTCAGTTATGATACCACTAAAAAAAATGCCACCTAGATCAGACCCACACCACAAACACAGCTCTACTTCTGCTTGTGCTACGAATGTCTAATGCCACATTAGAGTAATTGTCAACAACTGTCAGAAGCAAGCATCCTTTGTCTTCGTCCTTCCTTCTGATTATTTCCAGTATATTCCAATGGCAGAACCTAAAGTACCACTTTGGGCAAGGGAAATTAAAAACTGAAGAACTCCAACCCCAGAAGTATGGGTTAGAATATAGAACAGCTCCAAAGAGAGTGATTACAAGCACACTTCACAATTTGAATAATTAGAAAAAGGGAATTAAAAAAATTGCAGTTGAGTATCCACATGAGATAATATGACATGTCTGCCTCACAATATATACAGATACATTTTTAATTGATTACACACCTAAAAGTAAAGGGAAAGTTTAAAGAGTTAAAAGACAGAATAAGCACAAATCTTAAAAACTGAATTTCCTAGATGAAATAAAAAAAGCATAAATAATAAAAAAAAAATACTGACATTTGAATATGTTAAAGTTCTACCATACAAAATGTATTATAAAGTAAGAAAATACAAGCCACACCTGGAAATGACATTTTAAAGTAAATAACTGTCATAGAAGTAGTCATAAAACTATATAGATCTTCTACAAGTCACTATTAGATAACACAATAGTTTCATTTAAAACTGTATAAAGAATTTATAAATTAGGAAACCAGAATTGCCCATTAAGTATTGAAAAAGTATTCAAAGTAGCCAGCAATCATGAAAGCTAAAATACTAGTATTTACAATTTCACATTCATTGATTTGGTTGAAAATTTAAAGTTTGACCAATTATAACATATTGAAGAACATGTGGAGAAAAGGAAATGCTTGTGCATTGACAGTTAAATAATAGAGGGTTACACCTCAAACTAGAGTTTAAATACATTTTGAAGTACACTTTTCAAGGAGCTATATTTTAATTGGAAAAAGAACATTAAATATGAGTGTTAAGTTTGATACAAAACTGATCAATATTCTAAATTGCAACAAACAATGGCTTTGGAGTTACTTTATACCAAAAAATGCATTTGCATTTTCCTCAAAGCCAAATAAATTACAAGTAATTATGTAATAATGCTAAAAAAACTATAAAAACAAAGATAAGAACATGACAAAATTATTATACCATGAAAGAAGCAGTTTTATGAGACACGACATTTTTATAAGAAGTTACTTAGAGGCAAAGTTGAAAATATTATGCAAAATATTAGTGAAGATTGATCATGCTATTTATAATAATAATTTATATAACTAAATAAACTGAAAAGAGGTCATTAAACAGAAATTTCAAACAAGTATATTATCCACTAATAAACACCTAGAAATGTTAATCTAATTATAAAAAATGAAGAATAAATCACCACAATATTAATTTTAATCTGTGAAATTAACAAAGATCTTGAAAAATAATATTTAAATTGTGACTATATTTAATGTGTTAAATGTGGATGCTTTCTAACTTATATCTGATGGGAATGCAAATTAAGGTATAATTTCTAATTTAGTGTTGGATTCAGATACCTATAAAAGAGGAAATATATGAAAGTGAACAAGAATTATAATAACAAAGATCTCAAAAGAAGGTGATAGAAAATTTAACAGTTAAGAAGCAAGTTAAATGCTTTAACCACAGGCAATGCTTCCGTAAACCTTATACTATATTATTTAGTAAGTAAACTGGTCTTTAAAACCCTCATGTCAAAGAACAACAATTCATAAACAAATTTTTAAAAAGCGGGCTCTAAAATATTATATTTTTCATATTAATTATTGAAAATATAAAATTAAGATTAAATAATTTAAAACATGGCTGAGAATGTATTATAAATATGTGTTGTATATATCTGTGTTGAATGGAGGATCATTATTATATAATTTTTAATTTTTATTAAATTTTCTATAACAAGCATTTTTATGCTTTTAATAAACTGCTTATACACTATTTAAAGAAATAATAAAGGATGAGCAGTGAAATATTGATGTGGTTTGAGACCTAAAAATGCAACAGAACAATATAACTCTATCTTGAACAATGAATACCAAATGTAGTCTTAAGAGCCAGCAGTAAAATTTTATTGATATTTTTTCATTTTACAAAATTCACTTTTCCTCTAGTCTTATAGCCATTTACTACCTCATGCAGTATCATCTCCTGCATTTGCAATTGAAATACCTTCTTAACAGGCCCCTTGCTTATATATTTTTAGTCCCCTATTACTGGTAGCATTGACATAAAACAATACTACTAAATAAAATCCAAGTTACTTTGTCTTATAGTCAAGAATATACAATTTAAAAGCTAGAATCAAATTCATTTATATAAATATATATATGATATATATGTATATATGTATCTATATAATCTTCCTACAAGATTGGCTTTAGAAAAACGGTTAGGTTTTTATTACAGTCATTCATTAAATACATATTGAATGATCAATTATCTTATTTCATATCTCAAGGCATAAGTTCATTGCATTTCATTAACAAGAACTACACTCATAGCATTCCTGTCTTGACCCTCAGCCTTATCATACACATTTATTTACATCTTTCGGTGAAAATTATAACTTCTTTATAGTTCCATTTAGAAGTTGTCCCTTTGATTACTACAGGGTAAAATGGATTATCTTTACTCTGAATCTTTGCTTGCATCTCAGTCATTGCCCTTAACCTACATTTCTTCATGCCTATCAACTATCCCATACTTTGGTTGATTTATAGATAATTTATAACAATTATAATAATAATAACAAACAATAACAGTAAACTACTGGAATAGATACATAATAGCTAAGCATATAAAGCTGTTACATTGCCTTCTCAAAGTTCATAATAGAGAATTGGCTAACTAACACCAAGGAGGTGTTTAATCATCTTTACAGAAATATTCCTCATTGGTATAATATGATATAAGAACAAATAAAAGGTCTGACAATTAAGTTTACAAACTTGCCATTGTGTGCTTACTTTGCCATAACTGTAAAAACAACTTGGTAAGGTTTCAAAATCTTGGAATATCTGTGTCTCACAACTGTGTTCATGTTGATATATGGTGATATCTTGCTGAATGGCATGCATTATTGTTGTTGCATGTTTTGTGTGCCGTTATGAGAATGTTGGAACTTGACTTAGAGCAAGGAACAAACATTAACTTTCCTGTTAAACTTGGCAAAAGTGGAAGTAAAGTCAGGAACACGATATTCCAATTTCATGTAGATAATGCAATGAATAAAGTGGCAGTGTAAAAATGGTTTAAATGTTTTCTAAGGGAAGAGAAAGTGTCACTGACAAAGAGAAGTCAGGGCAGCTAGTAAGAATCAGAACTGATAAAAAAATTGCAAAAGTTCAGCAAATTATATGTCAAAATCATCCACTGACAATAAGAAACATAGCAGACCAAGTAAACATTGATAGAGAAACAGGAAAACCTTAACTGAAAATCTTGGCATCAGAAATGTATGTGCAAAAATGGTCCTGAAGGAGCTCATCCATGAACAAAAGCAAAGGAGAGTAGAAGTTTGCCAAGACCTTTTGGAGAGGTAAGACAATGTTTTAGGCCGTGTTATCACTGGTGGTGAAACGTGGGTGTACCAATATAACCCTGAAACAAAGCCTCAAAGTGCACCGTGGAAGTCAGCCAATTCTCTAGGACCAAAAATTTCCATCAGTCCAAATTAAGAGTCAAAACGATGTTGCCAAATTTTTTCATATCAAAGGGATAGTTCATTGTGAATTTGTACTATCTGGACAAACAATTAAATTTACTATTTGGAAGTACTGAAAGGCTGCTTGAAAAAGTTAAAAATAATCTGAACTTTTCCCCAACAATTCGTGGCTTTTGCATCTTGACAAAACACCAGTTCACATGGCACAATATGTGAGAGTTTTTAGCCAATGAACACCCTCCTTACTCACTTTATCTGGCCCCAGTGACATTTTTCTTTACCTAAAGATGAAGAAAATTTGATAGATATTTTGATGACATTCAGGACATCAAGAGTAATATGACAACATCTCTGATGACCATTCCAGAAAGAGTTCCAGAATTGCTTTGAAGGGTGGACTAGGTGCTGGCATTGGTGCATAACTTCCCAAGGGGAGTAATTAAAAAGTGACCATAGTGATATTTAGCAATGAAATATGTGGCACTTCTTCTAAGATGAGTTTGTGAACTTAATTGTCAGACCTTGACATCTGTCATAAAATGAATAGAAGTATAAAATAAATGGATATTTAGGGGAGTAGGCAAAAGGACACAGCATCAGGACATGTATAAAAATAGAAGTAAGGGAATTCCCTGGTGGTGTGGTGGCTAAGGCCTTGGCGCTCTCGACACTGTAGCTGAGTCTGATTCCCAGCCAGGGAATTACACCCCCAACCAAAAAAAAGCAAATGAGGAAACAGATACCAGTAATGGTATTTGCAGTTAGACCATTGTCTCTTTTTGTTTGCTTCTTTTAAGAATCAGTATGCTGTAAGTCTCTAACATGCATGCTAATTGAGTTCTGATTTTTGTTTTTAATTTTGGGATTTTAATGTTGTACTTGGAGGTGCCAGGACTTTGGCACAGGTGAGCTACTTCAAATTTTCTATGGGGTTAATTTTTTTTCAAGATGGAGAAACCAATGTGGAAGCCTGGAAAAAAGAAACAATAATGATTTGGAAAGTTGATTTTTGTATCACCAAAGCCACCTAGTCAGTCCTAAAACAATGTTTGTTTAAATTAGATAGCAGTTTAAAATTTCTAAATTTTGTAAATGTATCTAAAAAAACCCAAACTTATTAGTTTATGAGTTCCAGCACTACTTTGTTATGTTTCTATACAGTTATCAATTATTCATCACCATATGTGAGAAACATGAAAATAGTAACATCAAAAAGGTTTATAATTTAGTGTGGATTATAAAGAGTGTTACATCATTAGTCTATTCACATACAAACTGTTATTTTTAAATATTGTGCTCATTATTTTCATCATGAATAGCTTTAAGAAAGCTTATTAAATTATTCCACAATTCTATTATTGGATTGTAATTGTTCAGGCAAATTAAAGTAGCTCTCATGTAGAAGATTAGCTAGTAGGGCAATTTGAAACAGGGTATACAAAGAGCCCCATCCTATAGAGAACCTGGTAACTATTGACTGTCACAAAGGATAAAGAAAAGACAGTTTTTGTTTTTAATTATTAGATATGCCCCTCACTGGATGGGTGATGTTGAATGTTTTGACAATAAAACAAGTAGTAGTATTTTGCTTTGAACAAACTTCCCATTAAATTAAAAAAAAAAAAGGTGTAAAGCCAATGTCTACAAGAAGATACTGCCTTGCCACAAATTAGATGGAAGTATTATCTTTAAGAAAATTCCATGGCTCTTGATTAAATTAACCATTTTAGTTACTTGAATCAGAAAAATACACTTGGAATTTAAACTCTCCCCTTCCCGACTAATGGGATTCTATTTAATTACCAAACTAAATTTTCATACTTCCAAAAATATAGGTCAAAGTGAACAAAGAAAGACATTTTAATTCATAGATTATTTAAGACAGTAATTCTCTAATTGGCTTTAGCATCATTAGTATGTCATTTAGTCCATCTCCCAGTTATTTCCAGCCAGAGGGCAAATGAAGAAACTCATCTGTTTTCATTCATTAAATAGAAGAGATGAAACTAAAATAAAATAGGTATTACAATATCATTTTTAAAATTGAATTAACCTCATACAAATTACTTCAATTAAATTACTCCCTTATTTTTATGCTGTATCATTTTTCCTCATTAAAACAATGAATACGTGGAGAAGTGTGAGCCTTATTCACAGAAGTAACAGATCTACCATGTATCATAAATTTACAATGTCCCTTAGTGTTGGATTTGCATTTAGCAATGTGAGCCAAGATGCAAAAAAAAATCACACAGAGGCAGAGAGCTCTCTATAAATGCAGACATCTGAAGAGGTGGCTGTGTATCATCCTTTTTGCCAAGTACATGAACTACTTTATACTGAAGTGCAGAATAACTACCTTTAATTTTCAGTGGGAGTACAAGACATGAATAAATTATGTGTATAACTAAAACCTCTCTTCTACAGAGAAATAAAATAATTTAGAGATAATTCAACAGTTGCATTGGACTGAACACTGCACTCATTCTAGCCTTCTCTGTCACCAAAGTCACCAATTAACTACCTTTTCCATACTGAAATGTAAAGAGCCTTGAAACGATTTGTCATACTCTACTTTTAAGTCTATGGCCTTGGCATAGAGTTGTAGTAGGACTTTACATAGTAAAGAATTTTGTTCAGTGTTCAACATCACTAATCATCAGAGAAATGCAAATCAAAACAATGAGATAACCACCTCATTCCTGTCAGAATGGCTCTCATCAATAAATCAACCAAAAGCAAGTGTTGGTGAGAATGTGGAGAAAAGGGAACCCTTTTGCACTGTTGGTGGGACTGCAAATGTGTCCTATCACTATGGAAAACAGACTTTATTGGTCCTCAGAAACTTAGATGCCAAAGAAGTTGAATAAAAAAATTAATCATCACAATTATTTATGTTTAAAATAAGAAATGGGAAATTCTTCACAATATAGAAGTTTTTTATTCAGAATTATTTGGGAACTGAATTATTTTTTTACAATTAGATTAATCTGAGCTGAGAAAATGAAGTTGAGAATGATTTCATGATTTAAAAAAACACTTTCAGGCATAGAGTAAGTTATTAAAGACATCTTGTGGGCAACAATCATATGATCACATAAAATAAAAATATATACATTTGGAAGGAATAAAGAAATTGCCTCAAAATGTGGGGCATTGGCAAAAGAAGTAAAATTTTCAGAGCATCCTCTTGTAAAGTAGAAAATATAGTTCTTTGCTTATGAATTATATCCCTAGAGCCAATGTTGAAACTGAAAGAGAGCATTCACATATGAGGTGCAGAACAGTCTCTATTGTGCAGTGGGCCAAGGCATTTATAATAGGGGCTAGAATATCAGGTGGTATGCAATTCAAACACTGTTAAAGAATAAAATGATGAATTATGAGGGATATACCTGTGAAATATAATAACAGTTACTCTTTTCATTTAATTCCATATTTTTTTGTTTAGATTTTTGTTGCTGTTAAATTTATTGGAGTGTCATTGGTTAGCAAAAATAACATAGGTTCCAGGTGTACAATTCTACAGTGCATTGTCCATGTGCTGCATTATGTGTTCACCACCCAGAGTCACTTCTCTTTCCATTACCATATATTTGTGTCCCTCTCCCTCCTGTCCCACCCACTCCCTCCTCTCCTAGCCCCTCCCAACCCGAGCTCAGGTTACCACTAAACTATTGATTATGTCCATGATTTTTTGTTTCTTAGTTGCTTTCACTTTTATATTCTATACATGAGTGAAGTCATATGGTTTTTCTTTTTTTCTGTCTGGCTTATTTCGCTTAGCATAATGTTCCTACCCAGAATTTGAAATCATATTTCAAATCTGAATGTACAAATAATAGCCAATCACTTCAAGTAATTTTGAGTGTTAATGATGAAGGTTGACTTAGATAAAGGAGCTCTTTGAAGGAATTTTATTTTTGCTTTCATTTCATAAGCCACAACTGTATGAGTAAGGGCTATAGGAGGCCACACTGAATGGTGTCTGCTCTGCACCACTGTGTCAAAAAGATAATGTGGCTTACTCGAATGTATGGCTGCCAGCTTGATTTTTCCAATGAAATAGTAGCTTCAAGCTACTCTTCCAACAATTGTAAGAGACCAAAAATAACTCCACATGTGATGTTAAGTAAATACCTCTCAAGAAATACTGGACTACCTACTACCCTAAAAATCACTACAGTGATAGAGTTCATTGAGCATTAGAAATATTTGAGAGAAGTAGCTATAAACTGTGCTATTTAGGAATAAAATTATATTTCTCCTCATCCCATGTAAATAAATTTGCATCCACATTTTCCTCATTATTCCATATAAATAAATTATATTTGCATCTAAATTAAACTTACGTAAAATATGATCATTGTTCTCATTACTGGAATGAAATCGAAATAGATGATTAACTTTAGTAGCCAAGACATAGTTCCCAAAAATCTTTCAAATGCTGCAGAAAATAAGAAAAATTTGAAACAACTTCATAAGACTGAATCAACAAGAATAACGTGGATCCATGTTATTTGTTTTATGTAAAACACTATGATCTATTTGTGAGTGTAGGAGGATTGGCTATATAGATTAATCACCAGTAAGAGTAACATTTGTTACGTTGTACAAGACAATTCAATAACATGTACATACTCCAAAACCTAAGGAGCCATATGTTTTTATTTGTTCAGGACAGTTAGAGTTTATGAGATATTTTAAAGTAATTTTCATCCTTCTCGAAAGTGCTCCATCTTGGACAATGGGTTATATGGTCACCTTATTGATAGTGCTTGGTGGAGGCAACACCTTTGATTTCCTTTTCTGTTTTTAACAAACATTGGAAACTGCTAGTAGATGTCACAAATATGCATCAAGGAAGTGGTTTGTTTTTTGTCATTAAGTAGGACAAATCAATTCATATGCCTTTATATTGTAGAATTTTTGCCTAATTAAAGATTTTTTAATTCATTTTTATTGTTAGACTTATTGGGGTGACATCTGTTAGCAAGGATTACATAGGTTTCAGGCATACAGTTCTACAGTGCATTGTCAACTTGTTAATTAAAGATTTTTTGAGGAAAATATTTTCTATTATGTACAACTCATTATTTTTCTTTAAATACTTTTTTAAATCCCTGTAATCCTAATATATAGAATAAACAATTACTTTAGGGTTAAATTGGATATAGACTGGCCATGGCCACATAGATTCTATGTTCCAGCTTTAGGAGTACCACTACACACGTTTCATCCTGAGGTGTTTAAATCAAACTTGCAACTCTCAAGCCCTCATTTGAATTTCAATGTGCCCATTTCACCTAAGTTCAGAGTTATTTATTCAAGATTGCTTATGGCCAAAGTCCAGAGTCATATAGCTTTGGATTTTCCTCTTGTCAAATTTGAGGAGGTAGCTGTAGCTTGTATATGCATTTTTCCTGAAGTCTGCCACCACATCTCCACAAGAAATAGAGTTAATGGTGAAGAATTTAGCACATTTCCTATATAAACCAGTAAGGAAATGACAGTGCCCAAATTACTCACGGAGTACAGTACTGATGTGACTACCTTTTGGACTGCATCAGTAGATCTAAATATAGTTTAAACCTTTCTGTTTGAGGATGATAAATTGTTAAGCTCTGATTTGCAATTGCAATGCAACTCAAGGAAAGCATGAGGCAGTACTTAATCACATAGTTGTCATAAAATGCTGAGTCACACACTATTCCTCTTAATATTTGTCAAAATGTTTTCTGTGTATTTGTACTAAAATTATGAATTTTGTCTGCCTAGAGATAAATTCAAGTTGTCAACTCACATGGAGAGAATTTGCTGTTTAAGGAAATGTTCAATGAAATCTGAAAGAATGAAAATGGTAAATATTAAAAAATAAAAAAACAACACTGATCTTAATTACACACCAGAAACGGGTCAAAACACAAAAAAGCAGAAGTAAAATTAAGCAGACAGGAAAGTCATATAAAATTAAGGAGATCTGAAAATATTAAGAGAAAGACAGTTGCAAAATATTGTTAATACAGTAATTAAGATGACCTTAGGTTTAGTGAACATATATACAATCTTTAAGGGGGAGAGAGTAGATAATGAATGAATTATTGTCAGTTTTCAAGAAGTTCATTTAATATCAATATGGGTAGAGCTTATAATTCTTCCAAGGATTTAGAGGAACTAATATGTGCACAATTAATGACATAGTCATTTGAATTTTTGCTTTTTTCTCTTACTTCTTCTCAATTAAAATTTTAAAACTCTTTGGAATAAGTGAAATAAGAGATGTCAATGGAGTAGATGTGGAATATAAGTTTAAAGAAAGTAAAAATGAGGGAGAAATTGGATAAGAAGTTTTAGAAAAAAGATAGAAAAATAAGCAACATAATTTGGGCAAAGTTTTGTTTTACATGTCATTAAGTTATCCACTTATAAATATTCAAGCTAACTAAAAATAAACACAATAATTCCTGGTGCAAGAAACACTGAAAAATACAATATGGAGTATGCAGCCCAAATGCTATTGAGTTACCTGTCAGAAAACTGTGGCTAATGAGAGTTGTAGAAAACTGTGGCTAATGAGAGTTTAAAAAAACAACCCAAACTGCCAAGAAGTTGGGAATTTGAGGCAAAAATTTAGACAGTCTCTGAATTTGTTTTAAAGTTATACAACTTGTTATTTCTCCCATAAACATTCACAAACTGTAGAAAATAGTTGGAAAAAGTAACATAAATTTTATGCTGCATCTAGATGCTTTGGTTTTTAAAATTTTAACTACGGTGTTCCTACATTGATGTTTTTTATTTTACATGCTTGGGCTTTGCTGGATATTTTGGAATTATGGCTGATGTTTTCCATAAATTTAGGAAAATTACTTTTCTCTTCTTGTCTTTTTCTTATGTTTTGGAGAATATGTGTTTTAAAATACTTAGTTTGCTATCACCATCATTCTCAGATATTCAAGTCTCTTTTTATTCTTGTAAGATTTTTTTTTAATGCAATACTTTATCGATGGGTTAATTTCCGTTATTGGTGTACAAATCTGCTTTTAAGCCCATCCAGTTAACTTTCACTTTAAATATTTTACCTTTCTGTTTTATAAACTATATTTAAGATTTTTAATTAGTCTAATTTCTATTTCTATGCTGAAATTCATCATTTATTCACTCGTTATATTCCTCTTTTTCAATATGCAATTTAATGTATTTTAAACACTTAAAATCCTCTCTACTATTCCTAATGCTTGTGTCATACCACAATCTGCTTCTACTGACTATTTTTTCTTTAATTATGGGTCAAATTTTCTCCTCTGTTTTACATTTTATCATTTTTTATTGTATGCTGAATAATGAGGAAGATTCATTTCAGAAAATTAATATTCTACAGCCTCTTTGTAATAGGTGTTGAGTTTTATTCTAGAAGGAAGGCAGACTACTGAAAACTATTGTTGAGGCTCTCAGTATTGGTTTAGTGATTCGTTAGGACTGGTTTATTATTTTTCAATTCTACATCATGAAATTTGATTAAGTGTGAGACCCTAGCCTCTGCACACAGCATGTTTAGGGGTTAGTGACTTTTTTCATTCTAGTTGCATGAAATCCCACTATTTCTCAGAAGCTGTTCTCTGTTGAGTCCTATTGCATCTCAGTGTGAGTGTGAAACTAAGCACCTGTCCTGGGAACTGTGAAAGCTTTATAAGCTTCTTGTTCCCTTTTGTGCAGCTCATTTTCCTCTGGTACCCTAGCATTTCAGGAGCCCCAGAACTACAATTGCATTATGTTTCATCAACTAAGAAACTGTCACGCTCCACTTGGACACTACTGCAATATTCTGAATTTCAAAAATTCCCTCAGACAGAAAATCTGAGTGAAAAGGATGAACATGTGTCTCCTCTCCCTGAGGCATCACAGTCCTGGTCTACTTGCCATCCAATGCCAAACACAGTTCCTCATATATATTGTACATTTTAATAGCTGTTGTGGCATGAGGGTAATTCTGCTAAAAGTTACTCTGTCATCATCAGAATCATCAGATTTATTTTTATTTAAACAAGTAATAAGTTTAATAACATAAAGCAATCATTTGCAGTTTTTCAGTACTTCTAGTCATAGAAAGTTATCAAAATTGCAGTTTAACAATATGACTCAGCAATTCCTTTTCTGGCTATCTACGTAAAAATTCTGAAAACACTTATTTATAAAGTTATAGGTATCTATATTCTTTGCAGCATTATTCATGGTAGCCAGGACATAGAAACATCTAAGTGTTCTTCAATAGGTGATTGGATAAAGATGTGGTACAAATACATACCATGAAATGATACTCAGCCTTAAAGAATGATGAGATACTGTATTTGTAACAATATGGATGGATCTTGAGAGTATCATGCTAAGTAAAATAAGTCAGATGAAAAAGGACAAGAACAATATGATTTCACTCACATGGGAGATATAAAACAGAAAGCAACAATCTAACAAACAAAGCAAGCAAACAAACTCTAAAGATAGACAACAGTATGGTGGTTATCAGAAGGGAATTGGGTGGGGGGAAGATAAAAAGGGTAAGGGGCTAAAATATACAGTCATAAGCATACAGTACATGGCACAAACTGGATATTATAAAATTGTATACCTGAAACTTATACAATGTTATTAACAAATGTTACCCCAATAAATTTATTTTTTAAAAGCACTGAAAAAATTTCAACTTAAATTTAAGAAAATCATTTGATAACAAAATTAAATGACATGTCTATGTTGAAACAATTATTAAAAATAACTATTTTTACACTATACTGTAATAAACCACAAAGTTCCACTCTTAGCAAACAAGAAATTTCTATTCCTTAGTGACTAGGATTTAACTTTCCAACTCTAAAAAATATTTTATTGGGGAGGGGCTAATACTATTTCAAACCACAATGAGAAGTGGTTAAAAGAAGGTTCTTAAAAAAAAGTTATACATTCCAAGAGTACAATCTTTCAGGCTGCTGCCCACATAATCATTCAGATTTCAAGCAAAACCACAATAACATTTATATGTAAAAAAAGTGATTTCTAGTTTTGAAAGGATGAGGTATATACCATTTGCTTCTCCCCAAAGCTCACTGTAGTAATAACAGTATATTTAAAGAAGAGTATGGTGGTATTGGGAGAATGTGTTTTTATGTAAGCTATGAGAGAATATAAACTTAGAATGGGCAAAATAGAGACAGAGTGGACTATAAATCTGTTGACAAGATAATATTATATTTGTGAGTTGCCTATATTATTATTTTATTAGTTTACTTATATAACAACCCATTACTATAGCTTTTGACAACTAAATTCTGAGTATTTCTAAACAAAATTAATATTTGTCTTTTGAGAGTTTTCAGTGTTTTGTTGGAAGTACAGCATGAAGACAATAAAAGCTACAGATAACTTTGGTCATTTATAACAAAAATGTGGGATAAGGAAAAAAAGTAGTTGTATACAGAAATAAAGACCATTAAACTACTCTGTATCCAGAAAATAAGAATCTCTTCTTCTTAAATATACCAGAACATAACCTAAACATAACCTAGGACAGCTACCTATGTACTAATTGATGATATATTTTTAAATTTGTACATGTGAATTTAGTCACAGTATAAACTCAAGGAAACCATTAGATATAAACAGAAAGAAAATTATTTAAAAATAAATAAAAGATCTAACTCTAAAGGTAAAAGAAACAAAATACAAGGAATTATATATAATTTGAATATAGGTGTTCATTACTTGAGAGATTCTAAAATACGTTACCTAGAAAATGAGAATAAGTTGCTATGAAATAGGCACAATTAGAGAACAAAATATTTAACTGTGAAAAAATAATATGTTTACATATATAGTTATGGCATATGTGAAAACAATGTTACCAGAACTTTTTAGACTGAGGAGACTGATTTAGATATTAATGTTTCAAATTGGTCAAGAACAGATCTGCCGTGCCTCAAAAATCTTAAATTCAAAACTTTATAGTACAGTGAAACAGAAAACTTTCAATGTATACATATGTATACTAATTTAGAGATGATAATAGTTGGTTCCATGGTCTGAAATGACTAATTTTAATAAAGGTGATATAACTGATTTTGTTGTGAAATAAAAGAACAATAAAAATAATTCTG
>PVJL010013913.1:8117-30257 GCA_004026885.1 Lyroderma lyra | reverse complement strand
TGTGTGTCTGTGTGTGTGTGTGTGTCTGTTTGTGTGTCTGTGTGTGTGTCTGTGTGTGTGTGTGTGTGTGTGGTGTGTCTGATCAGATTCAACTTTCTGCAAGGACTTCAGCTTCGTATCTTTGAGAAAGTCGTTGAAATTTGAAACAAGGGAGGGACAATTCTATCGGAGTCATGTTTTACTGACATCCAACGTGTCCATAATTCAGCTCCTAAAAGTACTAAAAACGAAGTAACAGAAAGGTCATTAGCTGCAGCCAGTCAGCTCTTTTAGATGAGAGCAGGGGTCATAATCAACTAACGGAGAAAACCAGAAAGATCGTCTGAGAATAGGGGGTCCGAATCAAATTATTTACTGACACATCCAGGGGTAAGATAATTTGGATCAAAAAATTAAAAGAAAAAACTGAGGTTTCCACAGGTTCTTACCCTGCAGTTAGGATGCCTTGAGTGAAGAGAACCTAATTTAAAGGTTAAATCTCGATTGTTCAATTCTTCAGTTCAAAGAATTGTTTTTGTTGTTTTTTCTTGAATTATGTAGATGATTTTCCTGATGGATAACTGGTCTTGTGCTGAAAATATCAGATTAAAGTTGCTGCTTTCTGCTAGACACTTGAGGTAGTCATTAGCATCACTGAATGTGTTTTTATCTTTTTTGTAATTTATTTTCTTCAACGGGAAGATAATTATATTTTGAAAATTCTGTTCACATTGTTAGAAAACCTTGAGTCAATTCAGGTCAGGAAGATGTAGATTCATTACTTGTTAATCTGGGTAGAATCTAAGATGATGATAAATGCTTCCCTCAGAATAAAAAAAAATGCACACTTGTTTCTTTTCTAACCTATAAATTACTTGTGTAACTCAATATTTTACTTTGCTTCCAATTCAAAAAGTAGATGATTTAAGGCTAATCAGTGAATTCATTCTTTTTTATTTTAAATGTGCCTTCGATACATGCATTCCAAAGAAAAATTATTACCTAATCTACAAAGATCTACGTCAGTCACCAAACAACATTCTGAATGCATTCACAACGGTCATTCTGTGCTTTGAGGAGCACTAATTGCTCAGCATTAACTCTGGTCTAAAGCTTTGCAAAGAGAAACAAGGTACAAAAGCACCCAGAATGTAGGCAACTTTCAGTAAGCACACGCCCTGCAGGACACGATCAATCTGGCAGTACTTTAAAGGCTATCGAGTTCCTAGTTCTTAAACCCTTAATGCTGATGATGAAGTGGGTTCAGGTCAGAATAGGGCAAGAAAATGTGTGTGTAGAAGGGACTATGAAACATCATGGAGTTTTCATACTTCTTCTCTTATTCATAATTTCTTTCTTAGCTGTAGTTTACTGGGATAGAAACTGGGGAGGTTGAGCCACTCTGTCAGAATAGTATGAAGAAAGTTAATTATAACACATAACAGGTGCTCAATGAATATGCAAATGAGTGACCGTTATAGACTGCATGATTATGGGATGTGATAAAAAACACAGTGGATGTTTAAATAAAAAAAAACATTATTATGGTAAAAGACACATGGACATTAACTTCCCTCCAAAATCCTCCCCCTTGCTTCGAACACCCGCATGCCATCGTCTCTGCCACTTTCTGAAGCAGCTCTGGAAGTCCTCCTTCTTGAGTGTCTTTAGTTGTGCTGTCATGGCCGCCTCCATGTCCTGATCGATACAAAATGTTCACCTTTCACGGTCATTCTGACTTAGGGGAAGAGCTAGAAGTCACACAGTGAATAAGGTGGATGAGGAGACACTGTAATGTTTTTATTTGACAGAAATTTATGTTAACACGTTGTTCTCAGTGTAAGCCCTCTGAGGCCAGGGCCGTGTGCCCCGAAGTCATCCACCAAGGATGGGTGGGAGCACAGTCCGCACAAGACTGTCTTTCTGCTGGCCCATGTGTGCACCCGCCACGTCAACTGTGCGAGCGGCTGGGTGTGTGTGCTCATGTCAGATTAACTCCACGGGACCTTCTCCCGGCTCTGGTCCAGGAGCCCAGGGCAGGAACTGGGAGGTTTGCTCTGACACACCGGTGAGATACTGTCAGAATACACCTGGTCACTGCCACCACGCAGCTGAAGTGAGAAAGAGGACCAGGCAGATATGACAAGGGAGAGGCGATGGTATGGGGAAGGGCATGTCAGAAGTCTGGAGCATCGCAGGTGCCGGGTGAGGGCTCAGCACAGGGGAACGAGCAAACACGCACATGGGTCTGCACTGGGACGTGAGCATTTCCCAGCACACCGCGTCTCCTCACCTCCCTCACCTCTTATAACAAGCACACATAATGTCTTCACATGACATGTTCATAGCAACATAGCCCCATGCTCCAGGAGCAATAGGGACAGTTTGTCTTCTCATCTCTTCCTAGAAGGAAGAGGTAACTTGACCAGGGTCCAAACTGTCCCTTAGTTTGTGAGGGAGGCTCTCCAGGGGACAGAAAGGGTAACAGTCTCCTGTGGACCCAGGGACACCTCCTTAGGGTGTGCCTGAACAGGATGTCTTTACATACTCAACACAAACCCACACCCACAAGTACTCATGCATGGGCACACATGTCCACACACCCAACAGGCACACAAGAACACGTGCACACACACACAGCATGCATACACAAGCACATGCACACATGCCCACATACCCAACACACATGTATGAACACACAAACACATGTACACACCAACATGCACATACAAACACACACAACATGCACACACCCAACACACACACACATGTACACATGCCCAACATGCACGCACATACAACATGCACACATGAATACATGCATGCACACCCAATATGCACACACGAACACATGTACATACAACCAACACGCACACACAAACACATGTACACATGCATACACACCCAGTATGCACCACATGAGCACCTGTACACACACAAGCACATGTGTATAGGTACACACACACATGCACATATAATTGCAAAGTTGAGCTAAGAGATTATCTATGAGTGTGAGCTACTTCTCAGCAAAGTTTTAGATCCATTTCACCCCACAAGGAAGGCCAGCTATGGGGCCAGTGTTTGAACTACCATAATTTGCCATGTGCCATGAGCACTTCTTTTGCCCACATTTGTTGAGGGAAAAATAAGGATGTGCATTACACATGGGTAGTACCAATTTCGTATCTCTATATTTTTAATTCTCTTATTCATGTGTATGGGTTAAAAGTGTAACTCCAGAAATCAATAAAAATATCTGTGTGCAAACCCTGGAATATGATAATCGGTTTTTTTAATACAAAAATTTTATACATAAAATCTCTTGTACCTGTATCTGTTCTTGTATTTTGTCATTCTTTGTTACATAAAATTTCTGTACCATAAAGTTGAAAAAATAAGTGCTAAAATTTCTTTATAATACAAAATACAAGTACCTAAATATGAACACATAAAAAATTTGAATTAAAAAAATTAAAATGGAAGATTCTTTTTTCCCTTGAAAGTCTGGGCCAAAAACTTGGGTGCACCTTATACACAGCAAAATGTGGTAACTTCCCTTCCTGATCCCCTGGTTGCCTCACAGGGAACCTTGAACTTCTCTGGATCAGTGTGGATAATGAAGTGCAAGCCCAACTTTAGAACATTCACAATTTGTTTCTTAATCTGTAACTGAAAATGCACTTGCTTTTGTCTTTTTTTTTCCTTTGATATATCCTCATGATATTTAAGTTTTTATTTCTTATGCTCATGAAACAACTACATAGAAGGACCTAGGCAGAGTTCAGCAAGCTATCTGTCTACGAGTGAAGACCTTTCTGAAGTGTGTGTCTCTGGTGGAAGGCGAGGACCTGGAAGTATTGTGTGAGAAGGTGAGTGCAAATAATGGACACAGAACATCTTTACTAAAAGAAGAGAAAGGGCTTCTGAGAAGACACATCAAAATGCAAATGACTGTCAGGCTTTCTGCTCACAAGAATGATCACAAGGGTGGTGGTGGTGGTAGTGGGGTGGGTGTCAGATGTCATTTTGGGTCCTTCATCCTTGTGTTTAATGTTATAAGTTATTTATCCATTCTCCAGAATGTCTGTATGGCATGAATTAAACACATAGTTTGCAATATTATCAAAAGCAGAACTATCAGGATACATTTGGGCAGACCTTTTTTGGCTTGTTTGGAACCTGAACATTCTGACTTTTTCGTGCATGACCTTCAAATGCCAAGGGGAGCGCCCTTGGCTGCCAGCAGCGGTGGTGGGCAGGTGAGGGGAAACAAAGTTCTGCGGCATCATCTTATGAGAGAATTAGATAAGGGCGAGTTTAGCAGACCTGCGTGCTGGAGCTGGAAGCACCCATCCAGGCCACACAGAGGCGCACTGGCGAGTGGGTGCACCCGCTCACAGGAGATGCAGCAACCACGGGTGGGAGAGTGCCTCCCGCGGGATGCCCTGGGCTCCTCACAGCCGCAGTGACCATGGCAGCGGGGACGAACGCGCACACATCCAGGCGCAGATTTAGGACTAGGGGGACGGTTCGGTCTGCTGGGTAAGAGCCCCCTACCGTAAATAAGGACCAGCCTGCCCTTGAACGTTTTTAGAGCATGTGTGTGAATCTAGTGTTAAAACTAGCAAAATTCATTGCCTGTTTTCCCCTTCGTTAGCGGAAAGATTTACAGCCCCTCTCTGGGGTCTCCTGAGCTACGTGGGGATACACAAATCTCGGTTGTGGGGATACACGAATCCCAGTCAGAGGAAGACGCATGCACTGAATTTATCCCTCTTCTGGGAGAGTCACCTCCACCGGCCGGGAGGTTTGCTCACTTTATTATAGAAAATGACAGGGGCTTCTGTTTTTCAGATCACCCTCTATTACCTTAATTGTGATTCTTTTCACATGCTTGTTGCTTAATGCATGACTAGTATATGCAGTTTGTACAGCCTTGTCCCTGGGGCTTGGGTGTGAAGATGACAGGAATTGGGACGAGAAGCCTGACCTCTCCTGGAGTCAGCACTTAACCCTGTGGACTCCGTCAGGACGATGATGATCTAGGCTATTCAAAGTAGTAATAATAAGAGCAAGGAATAAAAAAGCAGGAAAATGGTTTGTTGCCTGATTTTTCATTTTAAGTGAGGTGCTGTTTTCCAGTGGGTTTTCTACGCTACTGTTTCACTCAGAATGACCCATATTTGCTGCATGAGTACGGGGCAACATGCTGGGGGAAAATGCAAGCACAGGCCTTGCCCAAACGGTGCTTGTCGCCTGATATGGGAAATGGGGCAATTTAAAAAATAGCTATTACCTAAGAGAAATGCTCATGTGTGAACTCAATACATACGCTTAGATAGTAATTAAAATATTCATAGCAGCACCATCATGAGATTCAACACCTGGAAACTGCCCAACTGTCTATCAACAGTTGGATGAGTTGCTAAGCTATGTCATAGTTGCATGACAGAGTGGAATACAGTCACGAGAAGCAGTAAGTCATAGCTACATGTAGCAACATGGATGGATCTCATCAATGTAACATCAGGTAGGAGAAGCCAGACATAAAAGCCTATAGGATAAGGCGTGATTCTATTTATACAAAATACAGACAACAACAACAATGACAAAACATTGTCTGTACCATGAGACAATTACCATTGAGAGGCATAGTGACTGGACAGGGACCTGAAGGGCCCTCAGCGGGTGCTGGTAACATGATGCTTCTTTGAAGGGTAAGCTATGGGTTCAGTTTCTGACACGTCACAGAGTGTGCATGCATGTATGCTATATGCACTTTTGTATATACACATATTCCGATGAGTTAAACAATGAACAGTGTCATTCTGTAGCAGGAGATGACACCTTTGTGAAGGAAATCTTTCGTAAGGGCCTGGGTGACAGCCACCCTGGGCCACAGACTTAGTTTTCTTGAAGAATTGGGAGGACGTAGAGATCCAGAGTTAGGAATATTCTGGAAAGGAAGAAAAGTGCAAAAGCAAAGAGCTGGGCTGGGACTGGACACATTCGTCCCCCGAGCACCTCACAAACAGAACCATTTTCAGCGTGCGATTGCTTAGAACTCGAAGATAATGGAAAATGCATGACTGAATGAAGTTTCACACGCTCTCCATGTGATGGAGAGCCAAGATGCACCTTTAGCTCAACACATGAATTTGGACATGTTGCAGCAAGGGATGGTCTTTGTTTTTCCACGAACATTTCTAATAGATGATTTCTCTTAGAGTAAGTAGTATAGACTGAATTCATATTTTTCCCTTTTCAAGGTGAATTTTCCTCTTTCTCTTGGCATCCACCTTTTTTTGCAAAATGATAGACAAAATCATTTTCAAGTCATGGTTTCCTAAGTTATGGTTTAAAAAAAAAAAGCAATGCAAGTCTGATGCATCTCATTTTCTTTACCTTTTTAACATCTTCCTTTGGTCTCCACAGACTTACTTCCTTACACTCCCTCTGCAAATATTTTTCATTTAAAAGAAGGGGAGGAAGTGCCTCGTGACCATTTGCATGGTATGTTAATGCGAGTCTGCATGCAGACATCTGGATGGCATTTTAATATCTCATTCTCATTCAAGAAACTAGACCTCACACAGATAGGGGAGCCGATTTTAAGAGCATTGTTGTAAACAAATAAGGCAGCCAGGAAACGGAACACTTTCTGAGATGGGCTCTGGTGCCCAAGGAGCTTCAGTGAATTGTTTTGACTACAAGATTGCACAGCCCATATCCGTCTTTGGGAAAGGTAGAGGCTCCAGCAGGCATGTCTGACGCTCGGTGAAAGGAAAACTCCCGCACCACCAGTGTGCTGTGTCAGTGCTGAGCATGTGCAAGACTAAGGATGCTTTTTCACTCTTACAGTCACCTCCACCCCTTAGTCTCAGGAGATAACGTCCAAGAGCGGTGGTGGATGCCCGAGACCCCGCACAGCACTGAACCCAGCGAATGCCATGCTTTTGCCTGTATGTACCTGTTCTTTCCCTTAAAGGCAGCACTGTGTGGCTTCTCTGTGGCACACCTGAACTGCCGGCATCACTACTCTTGTGCTTTGGGGCCATTTTTTAAGTAAAATGAGGGTGACTTGGACACAAACACTGAGATACCGTGACAATCGGATAACCTATCGGGCTACTAAATAACTCACTGGGAGGAGTATATGTGGTGTGGAGATGCTGGGCAAAGGAATGAATCACGTCCTGATGGGGACAGCACAGGATGGCATGGGGTTTCACCCTGCTACTCAGAATGGCATGCAATTTGAAACTTAGGAATTGTTTGTTTCCAGAACTTTCCATTAAATATTTTTGGACTATAGTATAAGATATAAACATACACATATACATGTTTTAGTGAGTTGGCATCTACAACTGAACAGTAAATCTGTCATTTTCTTCCTTCTGTCCCTAGAGGTACCTGCCATCAAGTGTTTGGCCATTAAAAGCACAGGGCTCTGACATCACGTTGCTTTGGTTTAAACCCTCACATTTAAGTCTGCAATGGACTAGTTCTGTTGTTTTGAGCATGCAGCGTGGTCTCCTGTTACGTCTGTTTGTCATCTGGGGCAGGAATGGTCCCTGTCTCCTAGGGCTGATGAGAGGATTACATGCATCAAATAATGAGCACACGCTCGCACACCGCCAGTGTTGGGTAATGTCGGCAGTTATTATCATTGTTTTTTATTACATGATACTCTTGAATCGGGCCATCTCTAATGTAAAAATCATTTGACTTGTGCTCCTGTGAAATGAGAAGGGATTTCTGTGTCTCCTGGGCATTGTGACAAAGATCTGCTTCTGGAATTAGATAAACTGTGTCTTCTTTTCACTAATGGCATTGTCATTAAGTCTCTGTCAGGGTCAGCTTCCTGTTGTTGTGGGCGGGGACAATTCCAAATTTGCTGGACTGCTTTGCCCACGTGAAAATGAATGTGAAGTACATGCTTTTGGGGACATCTGTGCAGGTCACTTGCCTTGTTCCTGATATTCGCATGGCTACTTCTACCCAAAGGAATGGACATTGAGAAACCATATTTCTCCTTCATCTGTCCCTGGTAATCACTGATACATCGGCATTAATTTGGGCCAATTTGAATTTGGGACTGTGTGATGTGTGCGATTCCGGGCTTAGCTTTTAGGATCATGGTGTTTCATTTGAGGAGCAATGTATTTGTTGTGTTTGTTACTGGTTACAACAAAACAAGTCACAGTTTTTTTAGCAAAGACACGCAGAAAGGGCAACAAGGCATGAAAAGCCCATCTGGATGAGACACTCAGAGTAAACTGGAGGGGTTCCCCTTCTTGGATTCTGTGCCATCTCCAATTCAGGACCCACTTTCTGAGTGGGCTGTGGGTCTCACGTGAGACCCAGGGCCAGGGCAGTTCTTGAAGGGAGTGGAGGAAAGGAGAACAGAAAAGATGGCAGGCACGTAAACAAGGAGAAGTATAATGGGCAGGCTGGGCAGGGGGCGGGCTTTGGATGGCTGCAAACACCAGGCTAAGAAAGGAGGGTGTCGTTTTGGGGAGGTGGAGAACACGTGACAGTTTTGAATATGGAATTGTAGACATTGGACCCAGGAAGGATCCAAACAGACCAGCTGGCCTGGTCCTCTACCTGCGTGTATGGGTGTTCAGACCGTCGGGTGGTAACAGCTCATTATGCTTAGAAGTTTCACTAGACTGCTTAAATAGTTGGTTATTTATGTCCAGGCTTAACAAAGCTGGGAGAGGTTTCCATGGTGATAAGAGGAGCAAAGATGACTCAGGCCAGTCCCTGCCCTTGGCACTGACTGAAGTCGGCATGCTCATGGTAGTATTTCATGGTTTATCGTGTCTTTGGCACCACAAGGCACGTAGAGCAGGATTTCTAACCGCAGCACCATTGCTATTCCAGGCCCGGTGATTCTCTACTGGGTAGGTGGACACTGGTGCATTACAGGGTGTTCAGAAGCATTCCTGGCCTCTGTCACCCTAGATGCTGGTAGCACCCCACTGTCCTCTTTGAGACAACCCAAAATGTCTCCTGACACTATGGAATAGCTCCCGTGGATCAGCATTATTTCTGGCTGACAGCCCTGGACTGAGGGCATGGGCTTCTATTTAGAATTTAAAATAGAGAAATGACATAATTTGCTTAGAGTTCAAAGATATAATTACATCTAATCAGGCAGAGGTATACTGGCTATGTTAGTGGAGGTGGAAGAGCATGACAATGAGAACTCAGGAACAGTCGTGTCAGTCTGGGAGTGAATGATGGTTGTTGTCACAAGAGCCCTGTGGCTAGAAATAACTAGACCAGGGCATGGATGGGGCCAGGAGAGGCAGTGGTGATGGCTGTGGGAGTAGCAGGTGTTGGGCCCTCGTAAGATGCGTCTCCAAAGAATCCTTTGCAATTATGGTTACCACAATTATCTCTATTTTACAGATGGGGAAACTGAGGTTTAGCAGTCACACAAGACAGAATCAGGACTCCAACTCGTATCCATCTGACTTCAACACTTCCTACCGCCTACCGCTTCACTGTTCACACAGTAGGCTTTGTGTTGCACATGGTGGGAGACCAGAAGCCATCTGAATGGCCCACACTGTGTGGAAGATGCCATCCTTCCCCCACCTCCACTTCCTTTGCTGTGGATGGAAACAGAAACACTTCCCTGGTGCATGGCTTAGAGCCCCACCCGCTCTAGGTGATAGTCATGGCCACAATTAATTAATCAGTGTAGAGAGAACATGCCCAATGCCCAACACCCCCACTCCCCAAGGCATGTTTTACCTGGTTCTGTCTATTTTTTAAAAACACTACAAAGGTAAACCTATGATTGCGATATGACAAATGTAACCAAATCATGGTGTAAGGGAACTTAAAAAAAATAGACATAAGCAGTTACAAAATTTTAGACATTGTAAAGCCTATTTGTGACGGACAGTATTAGATATATTTTTCCTGTTATCGTGGACGTTTTAGACATTATTCTATGCTCGTAAGTGGGTTTTACAACTCCAGCATGCTTGTGACTATGACAAATCCATAGTCAGTGCTGTAACTGGTCACCTTTTGCTGTGGCATCTCCAAGCTGACCATTTCTGTCCTTTCATTTTAAGATAAAACATGTATTATTTATTTCTCTGTGACACAAAAACACCCACATAAGCGCAAGTAGGAGAAATAACTGGAGAGAAGCTCCAGAAACCACAGTCTGGAGCTGTTCGGAAGATGTCCCAGACGACCTTTATGGCAATGTTGGGAAACTGTCTTGGAATCCACAAATAAATACATTATGCTCATGGTAAACCTCTAGCGCTCCATTATATATGCCAGTTGCAATATGAGCCCACGGAGAGGAGATACAAAGCAGCCTTCAAACAGCAACTGTTTATTTCTCTTCTCTGGGCCTTAATTTCTCAAACTGTAGATGAGAATAAAATGTGAACCTCATAGGTTGTTAAAGGAGAAATGAGGTAATGTATATGAAATGCTTCCACCATGTCTAGTGCACAACATAATAAATGTGGTCACGTTTCTATGGTAACAGAGCTATTTACCAATCTCTGCGTTGCCATAATGGGCGTGTAGCACAATTGGTCATGACGGTCTGTAGTCACCTCAGTCCAATACCCAAGTTATGAAAATATCATTATTTCAGCTTTATAGGGCATGGCATGTTTTTCTTTCCCAAACACCTATTTAGGTGATTTCTGTTCAACTGTCAAATGGGTCAGTGATCCCTTTTCTATTGCAACATGTCATCTCCATCATCATTAAGGGACATGCACGCTTACCCGCATAAGAAATGCAGCTCAGTGACACTTCAGTGTTCAATCCTGTGCGGGTGGCATGAATGTTATCACACAGAGGTTTTCTAGCCCAGCCATGGAGATCCTGGGATTAGCTCTAGATTCTGAATCCTAAATTGGTGGTCATTGAAAATTCACCAGGCAAGATGCTGACACCCATTTGCAAAGTTGCTTGCATCTGGCTGGTCCAGTTATAGTGTAAGGACATCCATTAGTGAGGGAAGACCTTGGACTCATGTCAGTGCCTCCGGTATGTTTTGTTCCTGGTAGGGAAAAACCACACGTATTGGACTCCTGCCGCTTTGACCCTCATCTCTCTGTGTGCATGAGGCTCTGACATGCCTCCTTTGTAACTCTTTCTGAAAACCTCGGTTTATACTTTGCAGAAGAATGCTGTATCAGGAAAGCACTCGATTCTATGAAATGGTGGATGGTGATGAGTTTTGTTTCTATAAAGGAAGTCTGAGGAATATTCCATACTATGCATTTTATTCTGTTTGGGCAGAAATGTGCAAACCATGTTTTTCTAAAAGAACATCTATGAAACATTTCTTTCCTTCTTGCTTCTTTTGAGAATAACAGTTCCCTAACACTCATAATTGTAAATGCAGTTGACCTTGTGCAGCTCATGTTCATGAGAGTAAGATATTCCTGAACATTTTAGGGACATCAAGCCCGGGAACATCCAGTTTTCCTTTGTAATGTGTGATGTGTAACACCTGTTAATGACACGCACATTGCAAATGCAGCTCTGTTATTTATTTTTCTGGGGGGAGTAAGGAAGGTTGGGAAGGGAATTTAACCAGCAGAGCTACTGAAAATAGGATGAAAATAGGAAGAAGCCACCTGTGAAGTGAGATATCAATACACAGAATCTGTTGCCACCATGAAGCCGAGCACGTTCAAAACAAGGAAGATCTGTGTGTTCAGTTCAAATGACAATCAAAGAACAGCAGAGCAGGATCCTCTGTGCAAAGCTGGCTGCTTTTATTCACCTGCTGTGTGGCTGGCTAGCATGGGCTGCCCCTGTAAGACTGGGTGGGGGCACCTGTGTACCCCTTTTATGCCGGATCTAGTACATCTGCTCCCAGGGAGGAAACTCTGGACATGTCACTGGGGAAAAGAACCCTCCATGTAGGGTGGAGTGTGGCTCAGACAAGCACTGAAACCCGGGCCTCATCCCACCACCACTCCTTAATGGGTTGTCTCTGACCACCTGCCAGTTGTGAGCACATGGGTGATGTGTGTCTCACACACACACACACACACACACACACACACACACACACATGCCCCACCAGCAACAGCTGCCTGGAGTTGCCAACAACAACAACAACAACAACGATTGCCACCTTGAGGCTGGCCAAGGTGAGGCACAGAGAGCCGGGAAACAGAAGTGAAGATGCATTACAGCCTGAATTGCAGCCGGGAATCCACCCTGACCAGTGGGACTGGCCCATACCGGCTGGGCTGACGGCGCTCTCAGTCCCGCATGCCGAACCGCACATCCACCCACCACCGACACCCCAACCGCGCCCCGACGGCTGCTCGCTCCCGGGTCCCCCTTCAGCGGCTCTGGAATGTCGCCAACGGCAGCTGGAGCCCCGCAACACTTGGGAAGATAATACTGTTCCCGACATTGCTGTTTCTCCCTGAAGGGTAGCTGGAGGTGACTTCCCGAGCGCAGTCCCCCTGCCGTCAGTGTTTTACCAAAACCAAATCCCCGACATCCGTGGTCCAGGGGCCCAGCGTGCCCGCTGCCAGGAGCAAGCCCATCTGCCCAGCTGGGGCCCATTCACTGCGCACCGAGGACTCGATGGAGGACCGGTGTTACGAAAAATAATGCGAATAGAAACCGCCGTGAGAGCCGGTTCTGAGGGCGATGTGGCCAACTCACTGACCTCCGAGAGGACATGCGCCGTCAGGGCCGCAGCCCGGAAGCCGAGCAGCCGGGGGCCGCGCGGGCGTGTGTCCGCACCTCCCCGCGCCCGCACCTCCCCGCGCACCTCCCCGCGCACCTCCCCGCGCACCTCCCCGCGCCCGCACCTCCCCGCGCACCTCCCCGCGCACCTCCCCGCGCACCTCCCCGCGCACAGCGCGTCCTTTCCGACCCCGGTGACCGCTCGTGGGAGGGCCGAGGCCACGATTAGAGGAAAACACACACTTTATGGCTGGGCGGGCCCCCATTTTACCTGACAGTCGTGCTGTCGGGAGGTGCTGGTGCCCGGGACGTCTGCGGGGGGATGGAGTGCATCACGGAATAGCCTCGCTGGGCTGCTCTTTTTTTCCATTAAAGAATGAATAGAAAAGAAACTGAGGTCCGCTCTCCCGATGGACGTGGACTCAGAACGCTGACAGCAGGGGTCAGACCTGCACTGAGACCCCGGGTGACACTGGCTGCCCACACAGGTCAGAATCCAGGACCACCACTGTGAAATGGCGCAGTGCGACAGACTGCTGGTGACCAGTTCAAGGGCCACCAGTCCGTGGTCTCCGGGGAGGAAAAGGTCTTGCTGATCCTATTATCACTCAGACATGGGTGATAAAACTGACCCTTCCCTCACCCCCCCCCCATATTTCCTTTTATGTTTAATAAAATTCTCTCCTTGCCTGAGCTACTATGATTTTTTTGAGGCAGTTGAGGCAGGCTTTATGCTTTATGCTGTGTGTCACAGCGACCATCATGGTCAGCATGGTGACTTTTTCTTCTTGTAACAGCTTTTTCATATTTTGTATTAATATTCTCCCTCTCTCTCTCTCTCTGCCTACTCACCTATTTATCAATTTTAATTCACCAAAATCCTTTTGGAAGTGTTGACGTCTCAGTAAGTTTAACAATGTTCGTTAGATATACATCATTTCTTCCCAATGTGTTCATTTTTTCTGTCATAAATACTCGTACAACTTGAAATTATAAACTTGTAGATAAAAGGTACACATGCGTATGTATGGAGTGTGCAGTTACATAAATGATGTATGCATCTATGACACTTTAATCACATATGTACACACATGCATATGGGACTTTTAATGAATTTCGGTTGACTTTTTGTGTTCGAAGCTGAATGAAGAGATCTGGTGATGATGGCATCGGAGTGTGTTGTCCCAGCCATAGTCCCACAGCACCATGTCCCCAGTGCTGTGGGGGAACCCTGTTTTCCTGCAGAATTCTTCGGCTGGGGCTCTGCCCCGCGGGAGGCAGAGGGAATAAAGAGCACACGGCCTTTGACGTCTGCGTCTCACATCCATCCCCGAGCTCTGCTTTTAGCCAATGCCCCACGCCGTAGATGCTTGCTTCACATTGGACTCAGGAATCTCTCGTGGGAGATGTGTCCCAGAATCACACAGATGCCCTGAACACACCTCTGCCTGCTTTGCTTCCTCCCTCCATTTTTGTTTTGTTTGTTTGTTTTTTATTTCAGGGGAAAGTATGCTTCCTCAAAGAGGACATTTGCGATAGGCACACGTCCCTCAGGGTGGAAACAAAAATCCCCATGCAAATTTGTGTTGTTCTGTGCACAGTGAGTGGCAGGGTTGGGAAATCACACGCTCGGGGGATCTCAGCTCTAGCACTAATTTCATGCTTTGTGAAACCTTTATTTCAGGGCCCCTCAGCCCCTCATTTTTTGGTGGGTTTTTTTCAGATCCTCAAAATTACCCATGCCTTTTTAGGTCACCCAGGGGTTTGTCACAGACTCCTCCTGAGTAGACCGTGTAATTGAATTTTTGACATATGCAAAACAAAAAACGTTGTAAAGTAGAACAGAGAGGAAGTACACAGATATTTAAAGGAAGGGAACAGATGGCCATGTGGTGAGGCTCCGACAAAGCCACAACCCAGCGAGCAGATGGTTGGCACACACAGAGCAGGTGACGGTGAGATCTGACGCTGGTGGGCGGAGTGGGCACATTCCCACAGTTCCCAGGAGATCTGAGCTTAGGCTGTCAGAGCAGAACGTCATGGATGACGCGAACACACAGACATGCTCTTCAAGTGGGGCACGCTCCACTCCATCTTCCCAGAAACTTCTATTTTTGTTTCATTGTTCTGCCATGCCACTGCTGAGGAGGAAACTTCTAACTGTGACAGCTATTGGGCAAATACAATACAAGCATCTCAACTTGTACACAAGTAAATGCACGCTGCCTTGTGAATTCTCTTTCAATGTTGCCTTGGCCTTATTTATTTACAAGTAAAATCTTAAAAACATTTGAAATATACCATGCCATTGTTTCATGTATATATGTATATATATTACATGTATGTGTATACATATACATATATACACACATATATATGTATGTACACATATATATATAGTTGTTTTTACCTATTCGGAAAACAGATTGTTTTAGGAGACTAAAAAGACAGTTACCTCTATTATTGCTTAGGTAGAATTTTCCATGATAATTCTCAAAACAAGGAAACAAACAAAACTGTATTTTAAAAAAAATTACACAGGCCATGCTTGAATGACATTGCTGAAATAATGCAAAATGATGTAGATTAAAATTCTCTTTTTTTCTATTTAAATCTGCACTGGGATCTTTAGTGGCACCACGGTTACCATTTTAGTTCCTGTTATTTCATGTGAATTCACATGTCCAAAGTCACATATATGGATTTTATTGAAACCTGAATCCAATAACCTCCATCCATCATCTTTCTTTTCCTGTTGACTATGTTTTAGGAGTTTTACACAGAAATCCAACTTGATAAAAGATCACATGGTACTTTCTGGAATGCAAGTGCCTTAACCTATTTGTGAAACATGTGGTACATTTCTGTTTTTAAAAATCCATTACCAACAACGCTTCATTGAGCAAATGTGAGCAGATGTATGTACGGTCATAATGAATAATGAAAGCAGGATTGCTAGGTGAACACTCAAAAGAATAACCATTAACATTTTCTGATAAATGCTACCAAATTGCGTCAAATACATTGCATTCCCATCAAGGTTATTTGAGAGCACCATAACTTGATCCCTCTATCAAAAAAGAAAAACAAATTAAACTTGATTTTATAAGCATTAGGTTGCAAAATATGAAAGAGTTATTGTTTAACAACAACTAAGTATGATTTGAATTGTTAGAGAATTCTTTCTTTGTATCTGAGCTGAAATCTCCCCTTGACTTTGACCCACTGGTCCAGGTTCTACAGTAGGAATCATGGTCACAGTGTTTCTACTTTGCATGTGGGACAACATTCCCACATCTACCAGACAACCAGGATCTCTCTCTGAAATTCTCTCTTGTATAAATGAAACATCCCTAGTTTTTCTTGTATCAATTTTAATTATATTGACTCTCCACTACTTCAATGTCTACCCTTTTTTATGCCTTCTGTTTCTTTGGTGTAACAGGCACGAGTAATAATATTCAGAAGTTACTCAGAAAAGTAGACACATGGAAAAATCCAGAGTTGTTGACGGAGGCCTGTACATGAGCAACTCCGCTATTCCCTGTGTCTGCTAGTCTTACGCTTTGTCACCTAAAAGGAATCGAACAATGGGGAACACGTTTTAAGGAGTCACATTTCTTTTCCTGAAAAGGGATCTACATCTTCATGCCTGTTACTTACGCGGTTTGAGCAGGAAGGATGCCACTCAAGGCTGTGCTATATCTTCCCTACAAACTTGCTATATTCATTACAAAGGTGAAGGTCACCAGATTTTATCTCAGTTCCACTTTCCTTGACCTTGCCTTCTATCTCCTCATCCTTTTGGCTTCCTCCTGGCTACTGTTACTTGCCTCCCACTGTTTTCTTCAGTTAATCTCCATAATTTCACGATAATTCTCATGTCCACCACTGTAATTAATTTCTTGGGGATCTGAAGGAGAGCAGCTTTATCTTCCATTGCATTGAGATGTCCTTTGTCCTCGAGTCATGCCACCCTTGAAAAGATAGATTTGGTTGATGTATTTGGAAATGAAATTCATAATGCTTTGCAGAAAATGTGCCTGATTCTCTTTTTTAAATAAATTGATGATGCAGTTTTATTATTCTAACAAGGAGGTAGCAGAAAAAATAACCATTTCAGTAAATTATAATTATTTTTATTTTTATTAAATTTATTGGGGTGACATGGCCAGCAAAATTATACAGGTTTCAGGCATACAGTTCTTTATCATCTATGTGTTGCATTGTGTTCTCACCACCTAGAGTCAGTTCCATCACCATATATTTGACTAACCCCTCCCCACTTTCCCTCTGGCAACTACTAAACTATTGTCTGTGTCCAAAAAATGTTTTTTATGATTGTTTTTTTTATTCTATAATTTAGGTTCTACATGTAAGTGAGATCATGGTATTTGTCTTTCTCAGTCTGACTTATTTCACTTAGCATGATAACTTCTAGTTCCATCCATGTTGTTGTGGAAGATAAGATTTTATTCTTCTTTGTGGCTGAGTAATACTCCATTGTGTAAATGTACCAAAGCTTCTTTATCTAGTCATTTATTGATGGGCATTTATGTTGTTTCCATATCTTGGCAATTGTGAATAATGTCACAATAAACATAGGGGTGCATATAATTTTTTGAATTAGTGTTTTGAATTTATTTGGATAAATACCCAGGAGTGGAATTGCTGGGTCATGAGGTAGTTCCATTTTTAATTTTGTGAGGAACCTCCATACTGTTTTCCATAGTGGTGGGACAAATTTGCAGTCTCACCAGCAGTGTAAAACAGTTCCTTTTCTCCACATCCTTGCCAACATTCGTTGTTGTTCAATTTATTGATGACAGTGAGGTGGTATTTTATTGTAGTTTTGATTTGCATTTCTCTGATGATTGGTGATGTTGAACACTTTTTCATGTGTCATTGGCCATCTGTATGTTCTCTTTGGAGAAATGTCTATTCAGGTCTTCTGCCCATTTTTAAATTGAGTTGTTTGTTTTTTTGGTGATGAGTTGTACGAGTTCCTTATAAATTTTGGATATTAACCCTTTATCAGATGCCTCATTGGTGAATATTTTCTCCCATTCTGTGGGATGTCTTTTGTTTTGTTGATAATTTCTTTTGCTGTAAAAAAACTTTTTAGTCTGATGTAGTCCCATTTATTTTTTCCTTTGTTTTCCTTGCCCAAAAAGATATATCATTGAAGGTATTATGAAGGGTAATGTCTGAGAGGTTACTTCCTATATTTTCTTCTATGAGTTTTATGGTTTCAGATCTTATATTTAGGTCTTTAATCCCTTTTGAGTTTATTTTTGTACATGCTATAAGAAGGTAGTCCAATTTTATTTTTTGCATGTGTCTTCTCAGTTTTCCCAGCACCATTTGTTGAAAAGACTGTCTTTACCTCAATGTAAGTCCTTTCTTTATTGTAGATTAATTGGCCATGTAGACATGGATTTATTCCTGGGTTCTCTATTCTGTTTCATTGACCTTATGTCTGTTTTTATGCCAATACCACGCTGTTTTAATAACTGTGGCCTTGTAGTTTAATTTGATGTCTGGTAGTGTGATTCCTCAAACTTTGTTCTTTCTAAGGGGTTGCTGTGACCATTCCATGTCTTTTATGGTTCTATATAAATTTTAGGTTTACATATTCTATTTCTGTGAAGAATGCTATTGGTATTTTGATGGGAATTGCATTGTATCTATAGATTGCTTTGGGTAGAATGAACATTTTAACTATATTAATTATTTCTATTCATGAGAATAGTATATGTCTCCATTTACTTGTGTCTTCTTTGACTTTTCTCTTTATTGTCTTATAATTTTCTGAGTACAGGTCTTTTATAATATTTCTTTGGTTATATTTATTCCTAGGTATTTTTTTTCTTTTCATTTGATGCAATTGTAAATGGGATTATTTTCTTAATTTCTCCTTCTGTTAGTTTGTTATTGGTATAAGAATGCAATTTGATTTCTGGATATTGATTTTGTATCCTGCTATTTTACTAAATTCATTTATTAGTTCCAATAATGTTGGGGCCAAATCTTTGGGATTCTCTTTATACAGTATCATGTCATCTGTCAATAATGATAGTTTTACTTCTTCCTTCTCTATTTGGCTGCCTTTTTGTTTGTTTGTTTTTCTTGTCTGATTGCTGTGGCTGGGACTTCCAGTACCATGTTGAATAAGAGTGGTGACAGTGAGCATCCTTGTCTTATTCCTGAGCTTAAGGAGAATGCTTTTAGCTTTTCCCCATTGAGTATGATGTGAGCTATGGGTTTATCTTACATAGCCTTTATTAAATTCAGATACGTTCCTTCTATTCCCACCTTATTAAGTGTTTTTATCATAAATGGCTGCTGAATTTTGTCAAATGCTTTTACTGTGTCTGTTGAAATGACCATATGATATTATGTAGTGTATCACAATAATGGATTTACATATATTGAACCAACCTTCCATCTAGGGAATGAATCCCACCTGATCATGGTGTATGATTTGCTAAATATATTGCTAAGTTCGATTTGCTAATTTTTTGTTGAGAATTTTTGCATCTGTGTTCATTAGGGATATTGGCCTATCGTTTTCTTTTTTTGTAGTGTCTTTATCTAGTTTTGGAATCAGGGTAATGGTAGCCTCATATAATGAGTTTTGAAGATTACTCTCTTCCTGGATTTTTGGAAATATTTTGAGAAGTACAGATGTTAATTCTTTTTTGAATGTTTGGTAAAATTCACCTGTGAACATCTGGTCCAGGACTTTTGTTTCTTGGGAGCTTGTTGATACTGATTCAATTCTGTTGTTAGTAATCAGTCTGTTTAGATTTTCTGTTTCTTCTTGATTTAACCTTGGAAGTTTGTATGCTTTTAAGAATCTATCCATTTCTTCCAAATTGCTGAATTTGTTGGTATACAGTTGTTCATAGTATTTTCTTATAATTTCTTGTATTTCTGTGGTATCTGTTGTCACATCTCCTCTTTCATTTCAGATTTGATTTTATTTGGGTTCTCTCTCTTTATTTCTTGAGGAGTCTGGTTAAAGGTTTGTCAATTTTGGGAGCTCCCTGATGATGTAGTGGCTTAAGGCTTCAGCGGTGGCGCTGTCGGCACTGCAGCCTGGGTTTGATTCCCAGCCAGGGAGCTACCCACATACCAAAAAGCAAAAAAAAAAAAAAAAAAGGTTTGTCAATTTTGTTTATGTTTTCAAAGAACCAGCTCTTGGTTTCATTTGTCTTTCGTATTGTCTTCTCAGTCTCAATTTCATTTATTTCCACTCTGATTTTTGTTCTTTCTTTCTTTGTATTGATTTTAGGTTTTGTTTGCTGTTCTTTTTCCAGTTTCCTTAGGTGTAAGGTTAAGCTGTTTATTTGAGATTTTCTTGTTTCTTTAGGTAGGCCTGCATTGCTATAAATTTCCCTTTCAGGACTGCTTTTGCTATGTCCCATAGATTTGAATAGTTGTGTTTTTATTCTAATTTGACTCCAGGTACCTTTTGATTTCTTCCTTAATCTCATTGTTGACCCATTCATTGTTAAGTAACATACTGTTTAGCCTTCATGCATTTGTGCATTTTTCAGGGGTTTTTTTCTTGTAACTGATTTCTAGTTTTATACTGTTGTGGTCAAAGAAGGTACTTGATATGATTTCAATTTTCTTAAATTTATTAAGACTTGTTTTGTGGCCTAACATGTGGTCTATCATGGAAAATGTTCCAAGTGTGTTTGAAAAGAAAGTATAGTCTGCTGCTTTGGGAAGTAATGCTCTAAAAATATCAATTAAATCCATCTGCTCTAGTGTCTCATTTTAAGCCACTCTATCCAAGTTGATTTTCTATCTGGAAGATCTGTTTATTGGTGTCAGTAGGGTATTAAAGGCCCTTACTATGATTATGTTACTGTTGATATCTGCTTTTATGTCGGTCAATATTTGCTTAATGTACGTAAGTGCTCCTATGTTGGGTGCATAAATGTTTACAAGAGTGATGTCCTCTAATTGGACTGCCCCCTTTATAATTATGAAATGTCCTTCTTTGTCTCTTGTTATAATCTTTGTTTAAAAGTTTATTTTGTTCAATATAAGTATTGCTACCATAGCTTTTTTTAAAATTTCCATTTGCATGACACATCATTTTCCATCCCTTTACTTTTAGTCTATGTATGTCTTCCTTCTGAGGTAAATCTCTTGTAGACAATATATGCCTGAGTCTTGCTTTCTTATCCATTCAGTTACCCTATGTCTTTTGATTGGAGCATTTAGTCCATTTATATTTAAAGTGATTATTGATAGGTACATAGTCATCCTCATGTTATTTTTCATGTTTTTTATTTTCTTTGGTTTGCTTGTTTCCCCCTTTCTTCTGTTTAAAAAAGTCCCATTAGCATTTCTTGTAATGTCAGCCTGGTAGTAAATTCCTTTAGCTATTTCATATCTGGAAAGTTCTTCATCTCTCCTTCAATTTTAAATGATAGCCTTGCTGTGTAGGGTAGTCTTAGTTGTAGACCCTGTCTCATTACTTTGAGTATTTTCTTGAGAGCTCTGAGACCTGCCATTTGCAGCACATTGTTAACTGCCCTGAGTGTGGGGCAGTGGCAAAGCAGCACTGGAAATTTTCCTGGCAGTCTCAGACAGCTACTCTTGCAAAAGATCTAAAGAAAATCTTCCCCTACTAATAGGGAAGGACTGATCGCTGGCCTCCCAAAGTTCCTCTGTGTGGATGGGGCACCACTTCAGAGTGCCTGTACAAACTTTGAAAGAAAAAAAGGGAAAGAAGAGTTAATAATAATAAAATAAAGAAAATAATGAAAATTAAAAAGTAAGAATTAAAAAAATAAAACAGAACTTTAAAAATATATAAAAACAATTTAAGAAAAATAAGAAAATTGAAAAATAAAATTGAAGACATGAAATACAAATAAAATTAATCATGAAAGTTAAAAATGGAAAGAAAAAAAGAACAAAAAGAATGAAGTAAAAAAGAAAAAAAAAGTTTTGTGTAAAGCCCATGGTAGAAGATGAAAGAGTAAGTGAAAAAGAAATTAAAAACCAAATTAAAAGGAAAGAAAGAACAAAACATGATTCTTTTATTTTCTTACCTTCTCTCTTGCTGTGTGTCCTGCAGTCTATCGCTTGCACATTTAGTGGCTCTAGAGGGGCAGCAGAGTGGCACCAAAAGCTCTCTGGTGAGTCGCAGAGAGCTGCTCCTGCAAAAGTCTGCAAGAAGGCGTGTCCCCACTCATTGGGCGGGGCCGATAACTCCGCCCATCGGTGTTATTGGATTGGGCAAATCTCCGGTGTGCCTGATTCACACTTTGAAAGAGGAAGACAAAAAAAAAAAAAAAAAAAAAAAAAAAAAAAAAAAAAAAAAAAAAAAAAAAAAAAAAAAAAAAAAAAAAAAAAAAAAAAAAAAAAAAAAAAAAAAAAAAAAAAAAAAAAAAAAAAAAAAAAAAAAAAAAAAAAAAAAAAAAA
>PVJL010013912.1:0-30196 GCA_004026885.1 Lyroderma lyra | reverse complement strand
GTGAGTGTGTGGGTGGGTGGGTGAGTGTGTGGGTGGATGTATGAGTGTGAGTGTGTGGGTGTGTGCACGTACATGCACGTGCACACGCACAGAATACCACTCAGCCATAAAAAAGAATGAACCCTGCCATTTATAACACGGATGGTCCTTAAGGGTATTATGCTAAATGAAATACACATCAGTCATACAGAGAAAGACAAATACCATATGATTTCACTTATATATGGAATCTGAAAAGCAAAATAAGCCAACAAAACAAAACTCACAGACACAGAGACTGACTGGTAGTTGCCAGAGGGGAGAGGGTTGAGGGGTAGGTAAGTGAAATGGATGAATGGGAGGGATCAGTAGGTAAAACAAATAAGGCATGAGGATGCAATGTACAACATGACGACAGTTAACACTGCCCTATGGTGTACAGGAAAGTTGTTGAGAGTAGAGCCTAAGAGTTCTCATCACTAGGAGAAATGTTTTTCATTTTTATTGCATCTATGTGAGATGTTGGATGTTAACTAACCCTGTTGTAGTAATCATTTCACAATATATGTAAATCAAATCATCATGATGTGCACCTTAAATTTATACAGTGATGTAGGACAATTACTTCGTAATTAAACAGAAAAAAATATATACCCACAAGTCTGAAGTACTGGTCACTGGGTACAAACACTGGTTGGGGCTGGTGGGTACGGGTGGTTATAGAAGGAACTGCTGACTACATAACAAGCTTTATAGAATAATTTCACTCTTAAACTATGTGCATGAACAGTTTCCATAAAAATTAAAATTACAAAAAAGCACTTGATAAGCAGGGTAAATCTTCATCTATCGGAACAGGAATAAAAAATGTTTATATTTAGTATACCTTTAAAAAGAGCAATATACACATTTTATTTAGAGACATGGAAGGAACCACCAGAAAAACTAAAACATGATTCCAAATGGGTTTGGGGGCAGGGTAGGAAAAGGGAAGAAATGAAGTTGGAATGATTCCTTTTCATTTATAAATCCTTTTGCGCTGATTTTTGTAACCATGTACAGATAATATAATATTTAAATAAAGTATTTAAACATTTTTAATAGAAGGTTTTTATTTGATAAAAATTATTCATAGGCTTTTCTTGGTTTTCCTTCTTTCCTTAGTTTTCTGTGTACTTTTATTTCATAATTTGCTTTATTTTTAAAGTTAATTCTTGATAAGAAATCCTAGTTCATTTTTTAACTGATATGTAAAGTAGATCCTTTAATTGTTTTATTATAACTGATGAAATGGTGTAGGAACTTAATTCTTGCTTATACCAATTAGCTTATAATAAAATGGTTTCCTTAGACATTGTTTCACTTACAGTTGTAAAACTTATTAGCAATGTTAGTAAGGACTTCCTATACTCACTGCCCAATTATAATACTGATGGTCATTTCGTGTTATTTCCAAAGTTTCTCTATTAAAAGCAAGAAATAACTCATGTATCTATTTGCACACACGCAAGGTTTCATATATTCAGATATCTTCAAATTTCTAACTCATGTTCTCCAAAGGATGTTTCTTAAACATTTTTTAAAAACTAAACTTTAGATTTTATTTGGATTTCACCATTTTTTCCCATTAATGTCCTCTTTTTGTTCCAGGATTCCATCTAGAGTACAGCAATGCATTTATTTCGTTGTCACGTCTCCCCAGTCTTAAGGACTATTCTTCACTTACAAGCATACACAGGAGAAACTTGTTTAAGCAAGATCAATTGTTAAAGTTAAGCAAGTCATTTTCAGGTCCCTTTGCTATAAAATGAGAAAATACGTTATTTGAGAATACCTAATTGATATGAAAGAATCCTATGAACTTTGTTTTCCATCCTGGGAGTAAGGATTTGCTTAATATGTAGTATTCATGATATAGATAAGGACCAAAAGTGTCTTCCCATAAAATGTCCAAAAGAGAATTAAAACCTTTCTCCCCCAGAATATACAACTTGATTTTTCTAATTAAATGAAGAAAACAAAGACTCTTGACATATTCATATAGGACTTGTGTATAATAAAATTTTTGAGAAACTCTAGGGGGAAAAAGCATAATGATAAGTCCAAAGAAATGATAATGTAAAATTATTAAATGTTCTAATTTTACTGATACATGTCACATAATAAACCTTAGGGGAGAAACTAAACTTGATTTCCAATTTACAAATAGCTACTTCTTGATTATTTGGGTGTTTTTTTCCCCATTAATCTATCTAATAATTAGAAAGCAGCTTGAAAACGGTGCATTATGAATAGAATGGATTATGAATTAAACAACAGAAATAATTAAATTTTAGAAAATAATTCTATAAATAGTTAGAATTACATTTTCTGACCTCCAGTGGATAATGAGCAAAAAATTTCCTAACTATATGGATTCAAGTACCACTTATCTTAAAACTCTTGGGTAAAACATTTAAGTCTGTCTTTTAAATTTGTTAACAAGAATAAACTCTGTGGCAAGTATCACTTTAAACAATGTATGGCATGTAAGATTTTAATAAATATTTTTGCTTGGGCTTTAATGCCACCCGTTTTTGTTTTTTTTTTTACAAACTCAGAACATCCTGGTAACATTCAACCACTGAGAGTTAGACCAAGTATCAACCCTTTTCTCCTAGCCAGACTCTAAAGAACCTCAAGACAAAGACATCTTTCAGGATAAACATGAGCTCATGGGAATATACTAATTGATCTCACACAGCACATTGCCCGACTTCTTAGTAGCAAGACCTTTCCCTTGCTCTACACACATAACACCCATTTATGTTCATGGGAGCCTGACGCAGGAAAGGCGCACCATGTGGCCTTTTGTAAAGAGAAAAATTTATGTCTGCTTTTGAATGCTGTTTGCCACCTGGCCCCCAGCCAATCCAATATAAACATCACCATTCATGAAGTGTTAAGATAATTCCTTGTCTTCAGTGAATTCCAGACTTTTGGAAAGGTCAAAATTCAATTTGAAAAGAGGAGAATTATTATACCACTTAAGAAGGCCCAGAACATAGAAAGACTACCACATAGTACAATACTGACACAGGATCGAACTTCTCTGCTGTAGCTGACATGAAAATCTATGCCATTTTGCAATGTTTATTCTGTGCTAAGCACAAAGCGAAATGCTTGACATGTATCATTCCATTTCATTCTCACAAAAATCCTGTCATGGATATTATCCATGTTATGTAGGTGAGGAAAGTAAAACTTAGGTAAACTGGAAAAGCCTAGATGATGAAACGTGTGCTCTTAAAATACTATGGTATATCTACCATTTACTCTAGAACACGGCAGCAACATTAATATTTGGAAATAGACTATTCCTTTGGAAATCACTTCTAAAATTTATACTACAATCTTATTTGACATTTTGTTTTCCAATGGAGGTTCCCCCACCCCCAAATCTCTACCGTAGTGACACTACTGCTTAAATACACCTTCAGTCTCTTAAGTTTTTGGGAGACTGCAAAATAATCATAAACATGTATAGCATAGTCTTGGACTGAACTATCTGAGTGCAAGATACTCCATTCAAATTCACCATTGCCATTTTCTTTTGATACAATTATTAAATAAATGTCCACCAACCATTTTTCTGACTGCCAGAGGCAGAACTTCCCTCTCGCTGAGAAAACGCTGTTCTATCCCCCACAGGCCCCAGCTATGAATCTTTCAAGTAGACTCAGCTGACCAGCAAGTCAACACACATCCTAACAGAGCAAGCGCTCAAACACTGTTTAATAGTGTGGTGACCATGACCTTCAGTATATTCCAAGATGTTGTGGCCCTCTTGTTAAAGCTTTAAAACAACTTCAGAGACTGCTGTGCCACAGTAACTTCGGAGTTTTGTGAGGAATCTGGACAGCACAGATTCAATTTCTTTGTAACCCACCATCCTATACTGGAAATCATGGTGCTAAAAACAAAAGCGATTTTCCCACCACACAAACGCAAAGGACAGAGATGGAGGGCCGTGACCCCCATATCACTGAACCTCCAAAAGTCTTGAATACCAAACACATGACCAAATTCAGTCTTCCAAATTTGTCGCATGCACCAAGGAAGGGACTGCGATGCAGACTTTTCCTGCAAGTCAACAAGACTGCAACCGGCATAGGAGCACTCCCTAAAGGAAACCAAATCTCCACCTGGTCAGGCAGGGCATTCCCTCAGTTCCTAAGGGACTATCACAGCTTGCAGCAGAAGACAGACCACATTAAAATATTTTTAATGCTTTACTCACATATTCAATTCAGACACACACATACACAGAGAGAGACAGAGACAGAGACGGAGACATACAAGGTACAGAGGCAATGAGTAACAAACCAGTCCAATAAAAGAAGTCAGACTCAGGCTGGTCCAAGGACCTAAGCTGGTGAGTTTCCAATCCAGCAGAGCCTCTGGCGGCAGATGCCCTGGTTGAGTCCCCAGCAGCAGGAGGACCTCAATGAGATCGAGCGATCCACCAGCAGTCTAAAGTCCAGGGTTTTTATCCCCTTTGTGCAGGCCTTATCCATTTCAGATGATGGGTACGGAGTCTACTTGGCAGTGAGCTCACATGTGAACACCCTTGCTTATCACTGCGTCCAGACATGTCCCAACTGCGCACGTTCTAACTATGGAGTCACTCTGGTTTTCAAAATGGAGTCACTTATGTCAATGTCCACAGTGCTTTGTACAAAATTCTTACAATTTAGCTGTTTTTCTTCATCAAATGAATCTGAACATATCATTAAATCACAGATGTCATTTGTAAAATCAAGCTATCAAGATACAGGCCTATAAACTGATAGCTTGAATAATTATACTGAATAATTAAGTAGTAAACGTGCCAAAGGTTCTAACTACAATGAGTTTTTACTTTAAATATGGAATGGATGACAAGCAGACATATCAACTACAATCTAAAGGATTTATAATTTCCAAATTTGGAATACCAGGTTATTGTAGTTACTCTGAAATCCAGTTCTGGGAAAAGGTGTCATTAAATAAGATAAAAAATAAATGTTAAAAAAAACTTTAAGGTAGCTTTAAGGTAGGTAACCTTAGTTACACAGAGATAAATGTTTTAGCACCACTTAAATTTCTCCTTGATATACTAAAGAAAAGGAAAAAAGGTTAAATATTATATTGCTTACTCCAAAAAAATTCTCCATATTCTGAGGCATTTATGTATCAGTCTCTTTTGACAAAAAATATTTAAGAAGGCAAAATACAGATTTTCCTGAAATTCCACTGCAATAATACATATTGTCTTGAGGACAATAACATAAAGGAGTGCTCCAGTGGCCACACTGAAGTAGCTCCACTAAATACATTTTCACAGAGGAGATGAGCACAAATTCTGATCCTCTATAGATCTTGTTGGAGCAAGCCTTTTAATCTGGTGATAATGGTTATCAGTGTAATCCCTTACAAAGAGGAACACTTTTTTCCCCATGACTGATTCACAAAAAGAAGGATCAGCAACTTGGGCTACTTGTAATTTTGCATGTAAAAATTAAATTTTGGTTTTCACCTGAATGTGCCCTGTATCATCCCTTTGAACTTTCTCATTTGTGGGATATGTTTTCCCCAGCAAGTGCTAGGGAACGTCTTGTCATCATTTCTCACTGACATTCTTGGGTTGCTGTAAGACGTTTAAGTTAAGCCAGAACTATCATTTCAGGCTGAAACTACTGAAGTGATTTTGAATTCACTGTATTAAAATGTAGAAATGATATTGATCCCTTTGAATGCTGATGTTTTCATTAAATTTCCTCTGGAGTAAAAAATTTGGAGGGCTTTGATTATATAATGACAATTTCCATATTTTAATTTTAAATCTTTAAATAAATATACACTTCTTCATAGGTGAGCATTTATTCATTAAAATTATTCAGATTTTTTTAAGTGTTTAAAAGAAGTTTCAAACAATTGAGAGCGTTCTTAAGCTAAGTTACTATGTAATTCATAAATCATATGTATCGTTCAGTTTCTCAGGAAACCAAATCATCTAAGACTGGGGAAACAAACTAAGAGCCAAGAGTTTTTATTTCCTATGTGACTGTTAGCAAAGCAAATACTTTCCTTGTGACTCAGTTAGTTTATGTAGAAACAAGGTAAAACACAAGATCTTTGGAAAATCAGATTTACTATCTGACGACAAAATGTCCATGTTATTTAAAAAAAAACTTAACTTGCTGTTACCTATGATTTGAAAATAATATCACCATGGAGTCAGAAGACTACCTTTGAACTACTCCAGTAAAAATAAGTATATTCACTTAAAAAAACAAAACAAAAGAACCTCAGTATTTCCTATTTAAGCAGGAAAATTAAAGAATGAAACGACTGGTTAAACCATCAATTTGGCTAAATGATTTTTGCTGAACAAAGTAACTACGCATAAAATACCACTCTTCAAAGAACTAAAACAAAATAGGCTGCTAACATTGATTGTGTACCTACTGTGTTTCACACATTATTCTGAGAGTTTAACTTAATTTGATCCTCACACTAGATAGGCATTATTTCCCATTTTATCCCCATTTTAGAAAGAAGGTACCTGATGCACAGCTGGGAAACATGACTGGCCCAAAACTACATGGTTATGAAGTGGCATATTTTCTTCTAAAACCTAATGAATAAAATGTAATGATATTTGATGATTCAGAAAAGAATAGAATATTTAGTGCCAAATACGGAATACTCTTTGTAAAACTAAATTATGACTGTACGAAAATGCAGACATCACATACACATAGGATAGAAATTCCAAATTCTCCCAAGAGAAGTTACTTCCATTTCCCTGACGATCCCTGAGAGGGAGAATGCCGACCAGCAAACCTCATGGAGACAGGAGTAAGAATCAAGATTCTGGTTTCCAAACAATGGACTTTCTGAACTCATAAGACTGGCCGCAATATTACAGCTACAAGCTGATTGAGACCATATCCAATTATTTTCTACTCCAACACTTATACCTTTAAAACATTCTAAAATTTAAAATAAATAAAAACATCATCCTCTTTTTTTCCCCACTTTCCCATAAATGGGGCATTATTTACAAATGCAGATCCTATGTAAATATTTTAAAGATGATATCCTAATAAACTTACTGCACAATCTACAAAATACTCAAATTAAAATTGAAGTGACTGTAAGGCAGCCCCAAAAGTCTAAAAGTTAAACTCAGTAAATGAACTCTTAACAGGAGAGTTCAATGGCACACTTAGGGCAGAACACGTAGGACAAAATCTTCCAAGTAAAAACAGAATGCAAGATTGGAAAATCAGAGAAAGACTGGCCTGAATGCGAAGGAAAGCTGTGGTCTAATCAATGGTATTCACATCATCCAAAGAACGAATACGAAACAGCTACAGCTGAAGACATCAGCGGGGCACAGAGAAAAGAGCAGCCCACAGAGCAAGGGTTTGGCAGTGTTCATTAGCCACGTTGACAAAAAAGGGAGCCCTGAGCAGCTGCTACAAAACCATCTGGTCGCTGGGCAACCATGTGGCAGAGACGGCTGTACCAGGCCATCACTGCTTGATGGCAAAGACAACAATGATGACGATGAGGACAGCAACTCACTTTATTGTGCACTTAACTTTTTGCCAGCCACCATGTTAGGTCCTTTACATGCATCATTTCATTTAACAAAGCCAGTAAGGTACTATCCCTATTTTACAGATGAGGAAACTGAGGCTCAGAAAAGTTTAATTACTTGCCTAAGTTCACATACATAGTAATTGGCAGAGTCATGATTTGAACCAAGATTTGATGCTCTATTGATTAGTAGAGCATCCACAGTCTATGCTCTACTAATCAATAAAATAATATTCCTATAAACACTGCTGAGAGAAATTAAAGGAGATCTAAATAAATACTGTGTTGATGTACTGGAAGGTTCAATATTATTAACATTCAATTTTCCACAACGGGTCTATAGATTTAATACAATCAAAATTACAGTAAATTTTTCATAGAAATTAATAGAGTGGTCAAAAAAATTATACGGAAATAGAAAGAGAAAAGCCAAAACAATTTTGTAAAAGAACAAAATGGTAGCACTTGCACTACCTAATTTCAACACTTAAACCTACAGTCATCGGGTTGGTGTGGTAGTGGCATAAAATCAGACACATGGGACAGAACAGGGTCCAGACAGACCCAGCTGTATATGGTCAATATACTCTTAACAAAGGTGCCAAGTTAATTCAATGAGGAAAAGATAGTCTTTTCGACAAATGGTGCTGGAACAACTAGACACTCACATGCAACTAGCATATGTACTGAGCACCAGATACAGTACAAAAATTAAATCAAAATGAACCATAGTCCTAAATATAAGAGACAAAATTAGAAAACTTCCAGATAAAAATATAGCTGAAAATCTTTATGATCTTAGGTTAGGCAAGGATTCTTCAAATATGACTTCAAAACCATGAACCTAAAAAAAAAAAAAAAAAAGAAAGAAAGAAAAACTGATAAACTGGGCTTCATTAAAATAAAAAGTGTTCTTCCAAATGGTCTGTGTAATCCCACTTCCATGCACACCATGCATTAGTCTTCCATTCCAGCACAAAGTTCAACCCACGGGGCAGGTGCATTCTTTTTCTTTTCACTGTATGTTAATAAATACATACAGTGATTTATACATTCTGATTTATACACCAGTGTCCTGAGAGCTCATTTACCTAGGACAGGTCAGTTTCCCTGAGTGGGGTGTGTTAAGAAGAGTCACCTTCTATACCTACAAAACTAAACCAGACCTTGGGCTATAATGACTTCATCCAAGTTAACGCCCCAATGACTCCTACACCAAGCACCCAAACTCTAGTATAAAGACTCTCTACCTCTACCTATTTCTTGACTACTAAAAACAGTACTTTTGAAAATCAGTACTCTGTTTAAGAAATCAATTGAAATTTCCCACACTGATTTTTTTCAAAGAAGTTTGCTTCAGTGTACTGGAATATTTGCTACTAAATGCTCCAGCAAGTCTAAGAACAAAACAGGCAAAAAGAAATGAATGGTTGGAAATGAAAACAAAGAAAACATCAGTCATGAATTAACAAAATCTGATAACAGTGGAGGAGGAAAAATGCTTAAAATGCATGTTTTCCACTATTATAAAGAAAAAGAAATAATGGACAAGAATGAAGAAAAAAATGGCCTATCATTTGCCTAATACCTTGCGATCACTTCCTAAATTAAAATAATGGAATTATACATGATTGAGTCTAACCAACATTTTTTTTATTGTTAAATTTATCTGGGTGACAGTGGTTAATAAAAATGACATAGGTTTCACGTGTACAATTCTATACATCATCCATCCATATGTTGTAATATATGTTCACCATCCAGAGTCAGTTCTCTTTCCATCACCATATATGAGTACCCCTCCCTTTTTCCCTCCCCTCCTCCCCGCTGACCCTCAGATAACTACTGAACTATTACTGACTGTGTCCACGAGTTTTTGTTTCTTTGTTGCTTTCCATTTTATGTTGCATATATGAGTGAAGTTACATGGTTCTTGGTTTTTTCTGTTTGGCTTAATTCACTTAGCATAATCTCAAACAACAAAAAAACAAAGAATACAATTAAAAAATGGGCAGATGACCTGAACAGACACTTCTCCTATGAAGACATACAAATAGCCAACAGATATATAAAAAAAATGCTTAATTTATTCACTAGCTATTAGGGAAATGCAAATCAAAACCACAATTAGATACCACCTCACACCTGTGAGAATGGCTGTTATCAACAAGACAAGGAATAACAAGTGCTGGAGAGGATGTGGAGAAAAAGGAACTCTCACACACTGCTGGTGGGAGTGCAAACTGGTACAACCACTGTGAAAGACAGTGTGGAGGTTCCTCAGAAAGTTGGGAATGGAGTTACCATTTGACCCAGCAATCCCCCTTCTAGGTATCTACCCATGAAATCTGAAAACCTTAATTCGCCAAAGTATATGTACCCCAATGTTCATCAAGCACTATTCATGGTAGCCAAGTCATAGAAACAACCAAAGTGCCCCTTGATAGAGACTGGATAAAGGAGCTGTGGTACATACACACGATGGAATATTACTCAGCCATACAAAAAGATGAAACACAGCCATTTATGATAACCAACATTTTTTAAATAAGGAAAACTATGGATATGACTACTTAAAATCAGCATGAAATATCATTCTATTTACTATTATTCAAATTAAACTGATTTTGTATAACCAGTAAGAAATATTCTACAATGTTTGCCTTAGTAAGCTTCAATTAAGAGGTTAAAAAATAATAAACCAGTGGCATTTTTTTGTAATTGGCAGATGGAGCACAATCTAATAATAACAGAAACTGAACACTTTCCACCACCTGCTGGGAATCTGTGTTTATTAATCAGTGATAAGAATTTCAATAATTTCCGAATAATGGCAAATTTGTTCCATGAGGTCTAACATGATAGCAGATGCTGGACCGTGTGCTGTGGCCTGCGGTCGCATAGCCTGCCCCATCCTACTCCACCCTCCTTGACTGCCTGTATTGTCAAGTCACTCTGCATCTGATGACAAAGAGGACAGCTGGGAGGCAGGCCTGTGTGGGGACTACCTACAATACTGGCTCACTCTTCCCAAATCTCCCCACCCTCTCTTAAAAGGTCACTAATCCCTCTTGGCCCCATGATTTGCTTCTTTATGCTCTCCTTTAAGTCTCCATACCACCCCACCCCAAATTCCTACAATCTCACCCCTTCAAGTCACCCACTCCAAGTCAGCTTCATCAGTCACAAGTATTCAAGGAATGGGGCTGGCCTCAGGGAACAAACCTCGAGGTCCCTTCCTGAGGCAGCCGTGACTCCACAATGGCTCCTAGCATCTTTTCCAGTCGGGTGTCAGGGTGCTGTCTGAAAAGCAGCACACAAACCTTTCACTACTGTATAAAACAACCTTGTTTCACGACCGAGGCATCTGTGTAATAGCATAAAATAAATGATAAAAGATTGCCACCCTAAAATTAATTCATTATGTAATCAAACATTAGAAACCCAACAAAATAGGGCCTCCAATATATTATACAATCCCTCATAGCTCTACTTAAAAGAAAAAGTGCAAATCATTAAGATACAAATGGACTGTTGGTTGGTGTTAGCACACATTTAGCCTAACCTCCCACCTTCCACATGGCAGCTGGTGAAATCATAGTAAATGTTCCCACTAATGACTTACTCTGGGGCAACATACTTAAAGCTTCAGTTATGTCTACCACCTTCAACTAAGACCAGAAAAGACGGGTGTATTTTAGATAGATTTCCAATCAAAGAGTGTAACTCTTTAAAATCTTTTTTCTACTTCACCTTCACATAAAAAATTCCATGAACCATTTAAACGTTGTAAACTTTAAAATTTCTTAAATAGGGCATTTTATTTATCAGCATCACTTCACTTTCTTGTATGTTTGTCTCCCAGCAGCACTCAATGTATCAGATTACAGAAAATAAAAGAATGACAACCTGTGCTTTCAGTAAACAGCTGAAGAGCACATTTTAGGTATAATGTTAATATCATATTTCTGTACAACATATCAGCCCCACCAGACATTGTGGTATATAGCATTGGTAAAATATCGAGATTATAATGTCAATTATTAATAATATACTCAACTCTGAAGATTCTAATTCTACGGAGTTTCTTGTCCAACCATAGGTAAATCTTTGTGTGCTTGATATAAAAAAAAATCCTGTTTTCCTGTCTTTTAAGAACCTAGTCATTTGTAAACTCCCTTCTGAGACATGTGATCATTGCACACAATGTTATAAAGTAGGAAGAGATATTAGAGGTAACCTAATGCTACCTAGTCACCAGATGCACTACACTACCACCACCACCACTGAAAAAAAATAATTAAAAATAAAAATTTAAAAATTAACATGTTTTGACCAAGGTCTCACACAGTAAGGAAATAACAGACTAACTTCAGGCATCCTGACTCTGTGTATTTTATTCCTCCTGCAACATCAGAAAAGGAACCCCCAGCCCAGGGCTGAAAAGTCTCAGGTTTGCCAGGGTCCCTGACCCACAGGAAGCCCCTCCCCCTGCCCCTGCTGGAGGACAGGGCAGAGCTGCCACCTTGAGGGAAAGCAGGATGGGAACACATCCCCGGTCACAACCGGAGAGAACAATCAGGAAGCTCTGGGCCTCTGCAGGGATATGAAGGAGGAAGCCACGGAGGCTCAGGGGACACCAGAGGGGACTCCGGAGAGAAGCCAGGAGGAAGTGGGCCAGCTGGGCGGAGGTGAGGGAAGGGTCGTGCATCCAGGTGTCTGACATTCTGAATGGAACTAAGTGACATACTTTTCCCTTAGGTGCCACCTGATGTTGTATTCATAGGCCCATCCATCAAGATGATGCCTTGGCTTCCGAACAGAGCCAGTTAAGGAAATAAGCTGTGAGGTCCAGGAAGCCAATTTATAAAGAAACTGTTAAACAAATACATTTGTTAATTAGCTACTGACTGTTCTTTTTTAAATGGGTGGGTGGGAGGAATGTGATTTGTAAGCTGTTAATGAAACTGTCAACTTCATTTTCCCATTTGGGAGGTAAATATAGTGACCTGTCAAAAATCTTCTTCATTCTCAGCAAGCCAGAATCTGATACATCAATGTCAGGGCTGTGCTGAAAACAAAAGACTGCATTTTCTCTTGTAGATATGTGATTAGGAATATGAATTGCTTGGTAATAAAACAAATAATGCTGTGTGGCTTAATAATTATGGTAACTGATATGTCTAACAAAAAAAATCTCAGCAGATATGTCATGTGAGAGATGTCTTTTTAACAATTTACTTTAAATTAGGCTATTCTTTCTAATGTTTGCTTGAAATTAAAATGACTCTTTTAAAAATAAACTCAATTTTTTTACCTGCTTAAAAAAGGTAGATCACAACTTATTCTAATTAAGACAAGAATTTACTGTTTAAAATAAAATTTTTTTGTCTAAAAATAGAAACTGTAGATCTGAAACACAAACTATATTCTACAAAAGGAGAAAATATCCTGAGGTAAGTACTATAAGGGGTGAAATTTTTCAAAGAGCAGATCTAAACTAACATCAATGTACCAAGAAAAAAAACACTTCAAGTCTTCTAAAACATTTATGCTAAATAAAGTAGACTAATACTTTAAATGTAGGACATTATCAAAAACCTCAAATTCTGCCATAAACTATTGGATTGGAACTGCCACAACATGTTTGAGTTTCTTCAAACCCTAGAATAATATTCGAGGGCTGTCTCAAAATTATCCAGCCATGTAATATGAAAAATAGAGACATTTATGGCTGGATTTTTTCCAGACAGCCCTCGTATAATTAAAGAGCCCTGATGCAACTATACTCATTTCATTTGAGCTGTTCACTTATGAAGCAGACATTTTTAATTCTATTTTAATATGTTTAATTTTTGTGCCACTTAAAACATGTTTGCCTAAATGAATTACAAATACTAAAAATATTCCAGCTCTTTTATCCCTTAACAGCCAATCTTCACTAGAATACAAATAAAATAAATGAAGTCAGTATCATTACTCATTTTTTAAAATTACTGAACCTAAACATACTTTTTGCAACACTAACTAGAAATAAGTTGATTCCCAAGGAGAAAATAATTAATAATTAAGAATACGAATGCAGTAATGGTGATGGTACCAACATGCAAACTAAATTACTCATTATTAATTATTGCATTTATTATACAAATACAGGTGTATATAGGGAACGTGTGCTTCTATATGGCTTCAATTTTAAAGTACAGAAATTCGTGTATATGAAAATTGAGCAAAGAAAATGAGCTATTTTAGTTAAATTTTATTTTTACCATATGCAAGGCATTTCTATATGAAATATGATGCTGTCTCTCAATAAATAAGAAGCAAAAGCATTCTTTGATCAAAGTCTTCCCACAAATGGAAGGATTGAGGGAACGACAGAATGCTTCTATTTGGGGATGTCACTGCATTAAAAAATTAGCTGCAGCCATCTTGGTGACAGAAATAGCACCTGCCACAAACAGTCCTTCAGAGCAGGATTTAACCTCCTATTAAGTCTGTGACAGACCGAATAAAACACTTAATGGAAGCATATCTCTCCACTCCTCCTCACAATGCAACAGTTTCCTCCCATGGCATTTGTCACAGTGACAGTTACAGCTGTGCTTTCAGAGAAAGAAAACCTAATTGCACCACACAACAGAATTATCAAAGGTAAACACTGAAAAACAGAAAACAAATTCTTCACACTTAAGACATCTGCCAGAATCTGAGAGGACTCCAAAGCTGATTCTAGGGGTATATTTTGGTCAAGGTTTCTCAAGATATCTTAGAAGTTTAATTGCTCTACAAGTTTAATTGCTCAATCAAAATATTATTGAAAAAATAGAACAAAATATATGCTGAAGGGTTTTACCTGTTTACTGGTACTCTTACCATGTTCTAAAACTAATTTGAAGTTACTTACAAAATTATAGCAAGATATCACAAATTAGTAGTGGAACTGTGCTGGAAACAGCACAGTGTATGTAGGTGGGAGATGAGCCTTGGTTGGAATCACAGCCCTGCCCCACTCACCTGCCTTGTGACCTTAGGTGATCTTCTCTATACATAAAAGGGGATGATGGCACTTACATCATGGGACTGTTGTGCAGATTAACTTAACATATGTAAAGCATTTAAAACAGTACCTGGTGAGTAGTGAATTTTATAGAAATGTGAGCCTAAGAAGGAAAGGTGGAGAGAGGAACAGGATAGGAATAGAAAATGGACCCATAAAAAAGGCCAATGAACACAGTCCTCTACAATGTGCTATATATATATATATATATATATATATATATATATATATACACACACACACACACACACACACACACACACATACACACACACACACACACACACACATACACATACATACATATATATGGCTTGTTTTTATTTTATCCATGTTACCCATCACACCAAGGGTATAAAAATTCAAAATTTAAATTTGGGGCATTTATACCCATTCTATTTTTACAAGACGTGACACCTTTAGTGTAGAAGTCCAAACTAGACAAATTAATTAAGCACTGTATTTAGCTGACATGAGTTTGCCACATCTTTCTAAAAAGGATTATGACTGATTCAAGCAATTTTTACAGCACTGTAGAAGTGTTCCACTTTTAGAACTGGGTGAAAGGTCTGGGCATATGCCCTTTAAAGATGATCCCCACAAAGGGGAATGGAAGATACCTCTGAAGCCCAAATCCCAGTACCTCTGCCTCTCATAAGTTTAGGGCTTGAGGCCATTTCAGAGGACACAGGAGTGCAAATGAGGTTAAACTGGAATAGCTAACCCTGAAAGTAGATTATAAAATACAGTAAGCATCTGATTTCCCATTCTTCCCAATTTAAGTATTTTAGCCAATGACGACTTAATATTATCATTTAAATGAAAAGCTCTGCAAAATCATATTAAATGGATTTTAATTAAAAAGCATTTGCTAGCATCTAAATAGATAGACATTGACAACACTGATTATTCCATATGATTTAGGTACCTGATAAATAAAACGATGAAAATTTGTGGCTTCAATGCCTTAACTCTGAACAAAATTAGGATTGAAAATTTGATTTTGCTTTTCTTTCTTCCTCTGCTTTCCATGAAAACTTATAGTACTAATAATAAAATGTCTGTACAGGGCACCCCTGAGTTGTGATCAAAGGGGCAACCTTTGGGTAGAAAAATAGGTGCTCTAAAAAGCAGCAGTACTCTCTCTTGTTACAGTCCCACTCCTATCTCCCTAAAAATACCTGCTCTCTTAGCTCATTTTTATATCCCCATTTAATGAATTCACTTTCCTAATATGAGATGAACCCAAAGTCACATGGAGTGAGCTGTTAATGAACTGATGAAAACTTACGAACCTTGGGAAACTTCTGATTTTTTAGTTCCCTATGAAACAAAATTAATGCAAAAATTTGCTTGATATTCCTTCAGGAGGAGAGACCTATATTTCTAAAACCCCTTAAATATATCCCACTTTGCATACAGCAGAGGGTTCATCCACTTAACAGACACAGGCAGAGCACCCAAGATCTATGGCCTATGCAAGAACACTTAGTTTTGTCCCTACAGGATTATTATAGACCTATGGTTCAACTGCATTAGCAACAGCACTCCATGGTAGGAATTCCCTACCATGTGCAGGGCTCAGGTAGGTGTTGTTAGTTAGTAGGACACATTCAACAAGCCTCAAAGTTCCCAGTCTAATTAGTCTATATCCGTTAATTTCAAATTTCATATATCTAGAAATATATTCTAAGTAGCAAAAACTGTTTTAAATGTTTTTTTTTCTTTGTATATACTTTTCAGGGTCTAAATAAAGTATAGCTTGTTAGCAATAATGTCACATTTGGTTTTAAAATTCTCTCCTACCAAAGATCTTTATGGTCTCTGCTCAATTTTAATTTCTCATCGTTCTAAAAACTAAGTACAAATGCAGCCTTGTGAGATCCTATGCAGAAGACTCGCCTAGTAAGTATTAGCCAGAGGCCTGACCCATGGAAATTGTGAGATAGTAAGTGAGTGTTGTTTCAAGTACAAAACAGATAACTGAAAAAAATGAGAACAGAAAGAGTCCTTAAAAAACATGAGTACTAAGAAAAATTTAAATAAGGGCTCTCACTTTTCACTTTGATATCTAGCTTTCTAAAGATAGCCTCTTTTCAGGTAACCTGACTGATCTAACCATTTTCTTGGATGAATAAGTATTTAAATAGTTCTAAACAAAATCTCACAACTTTAATCACCTGAGAAAATAGCATAGCCTTTCCAAGAGAATCTGAGGGCCATATGATTTTATTTTCCTTTTCAGGTGAAGGCAAAATACTTCTTTTATAAATAGGTTGGATATTTGAGAAAACAAGACTTGATAGGATACTGTGGGATAAATGTTCTCTTTTTTCAAGAATATTTTATTTGTTTCCTTAATATTTTATCACTGAACTCTTATGGGAAAATATCAAGTCATATTTCCTTTCACTATTTCTGGCATGCAGATTATTTAAGGCTGAAAACAATCAAGACCAGAAGGCTCAAGAAGAAACTTTGGTGGGTCCCTTTACTGCCTAAAGGAATTGATTAGAGGACCTGCTCCAGAAAGGAGATATCATCACAGATAACTCTGGTTTAATCTGAACTAGGTATGGTACACAGGAAGAAACCTAACAAAGCCCATTTGATCTAAGTCCTCCTGTGCCCCTAGTTTCAAGAAGGCCATGCGAACATTAGTTTACTAAACATTAACTCTTTCTCATCCCCCTGTAAATTTGCCTTACTTCCCTTTGAAGCGCTAAACCCCTACTTTCCCCTCCTTAGTCCAGAATGACATACATGGGTATCCCTCATTTTGCCTTACTGTCTTTGGAATGTTCATGCTTATGTGAATTCCTTGTGCACAGGTATAAAAACATGATTTTTTTTCCTGTTAATCGGCCTTATGTAATTTTAATAATTCTACTGGCCAGAAGAACTAAGGGAAAGTTTCCCCATCCCCAAATACAGTATAATACAAATGACCAAACTTGTCATATTTCTTTTTATTAAATCTATGTGTGAAAGGAAAACATGACAATTTTTCTAAGTTAGTGGATACCATCTCTGATCTCCATTATAATCAACTAATAAAGAAAAAAGTTGTGCTATTTGGTATTTTACCAGCAAACAGTGATCATCGAGGTTTGCAAGGAGAAATGGAAGTCATTTATTTGCAGGGCGCCAAGTAAGGAGAGCGGGAAGCTCTTGCTTAGACCCCAGACTCCCTGGTGTCTTTTAATAAAGGATTTTTCAAGGCAAAGACTGAAGGTTAGGGGGAATGGGGAACAGGTATGCGAAAACACTGGTGAAGCATGTTTTAATTGGAGAACCCTGGAACTTGGCCGCTAATGGCAAAGGGGCTTTAGCACAGATCGTCCTGTACAAGGGACCCTTTACTTTTGAAAGGGTTCCTGTGTTCAAGTTCCAGTTGTCCAGATCATTTGGTTCCATGCAGGGTCAGGTAAGACTGGTTCCCAGTACAACCGGAAGTGAAAGTTTTCTCCTTTGTGAGTGCTTGAGCTGCAGGGCTTGAAGTTTCGGTCTGTTGTCTCTGAAAAGCAACTCGGTATTTTGTCAGAAACAGCACAGGACTAGCGCTGCTCCTGCAGTTAAAATTACCTGTTAGTGAATTATATATTTTCTAAAGAAACCACCAATTCCCTACCACCTTCCCCACTCTTTTTTTCCTGGTAGCTGAATAAGAAAGCGTTCACTTTAACCATAATGCATGTACTCCCTTAGCACTGGATCTGACCCTAGGTTATCATTCAATCAGTATTTGGCCCTTTGTTTCTTCTCCCCCTCCCTTACTGCCTTTCCTTTTCCAGAAAGAAATACTACAAGTCTCCCTGATTGTCCATACCAAGCGATAACATATTAACATAACCAAAACACTTCTTTCAAACCAAACATCTCTAATGCCTCATCTCTAAACTTCAGCTGTCAACACCAAAAACACTGATACATTTCATCATTTCTTAAAGTAATTCACAACATTCTTCAGAATTATATGAGCTCTGAGATGGCCAAAACAACATCTATCAAAAAGGAGAAATGGAAAACCAGGAAAAGACACAAAATGAAACATCAGTCTCTGAAAAGGTCCAGGGTACATAGTATATTCCTCAAAAAAGTTTGTAGATAAATAGCTCAATGCTTTATACCATCACTACTTGCAACTTAAACATTCTAGAAATTGCATAACAATTTCTCATAATTGTATTATTAGGTCTCTTAAATTTAGAAATATAAATTTCACAAACTAAAATTATATAAAACTTATATTGATTCTTAGTTATAATTTAAAATAAAATATTAGGCCTCTTCATCCTTATTTGGACTCAGGGTTTGTTTGTTTTTTAATAATAAACTGTCTCAAACAATACAATCAGAAACACTTTTCTAAAACATTTCAGTTCTTTAATTAAGGCAACATTAGAAAATAGCTTTACATAAAAGCAAACAGTCAAGAAATCTTTACACATACTTCATTAACATGTAGCAAATTAACAGGTATTAAAATATTTATGGAGCCCTGCCTATGTGTCAGGCACTCTGCAAGGTTTGGCTTAATACTGTGATGAACAAAATGGACACTGTCCTTGCCTGCAGTGTTTACAGGCCATTGTTAGATTTTATGAACTGCCTATTGAAGTCTCTGGTCTGTTTTTCCACTAAAGAGAATATCGTTTTCTTGCCCATCTGTATAAGTATTTCATATATTAAGGACAGTAACCCTTTGTCATAAATAAAAATTCAAATAAATTAAAATCTGAACAATTACTGAAACAGGTCATAATTCTGAAGCACGAGTCATTTACTTAAAATTCATTACAGTGACTATGGCCTCGTACTGAAGAATATCTTTAACCTTAAGAGCCAGTATTGCAAAAGCAGTGAAGAGTCCCTGGTTTTGTATCCCAGCTTCAGCCACTTCCAAAACTGTGTCCTGGTCAAGTTATTTAACCTCTGTGTACCTCAATTTTATCACCGCAAAATGGAGCTAATTTAAGCACCTACTTCATAGGGCTGCTTTGAGAATGACATAACTCATGCAAAACACTTAGGCTGTGCCTGGCAGACAGGATGTGCTCAGCAAGTGTTACCTATTTTCAGTAGTATGCTAGTGCCAGCTCAGAAGTGCTTGAGTGAGCTGATGGCTGAATTCTGAGAATTTTGTTAGCCAGCTGTTAAACATAGCCATCATTAAAAATTAAGTTACATAAAGGTACAATTACATTACATTAAAAACAAAGATAATAAAGATCCAAAACTCGGCACTTAAGATGTTACTACATTCTACTATTATTATCTATGCTCTTGAGTTTATTTACATCTACTGCAGCTGTACAGTGCAAGAGCTATATAATGGTGTGCTATTGTGCATCTCTTCCCAACTCTGCATTCAGTGATGTCAAGTGGGTAGCTTGAAATCAGCCATGGTGGAAGTATTTACGCCACAAAAGAGAGCAAATGTTATATATAAATCAAGACTCTTTATACCGGAAGTAGTTGTCAAATACTTATCAGCATACCACTAACTGTTATTATAGTGATTATTATAATAAATTATCTTTATTTCCGTTTCAAAGGAAAACAAGTAAGAGTTGCAATTCAAAATATTTGTTGTCTTCTAGTCTACTTAGTGTCCTGTATATACAAAATTGACTGCGAAACTCTGGTTCCTTTTCAAATTTTGTCCCTAAAGGACCATATACCTTTGTCTATACCTGCAGCAGGCAGGGGTCTTGCTTTTTCTGACTACCATAGGCAGAGGGATTCAGTATTCTTTAAAAATAACAAGACTAATCTGCCATCATTCAATATGGAATCCACCTTAAGGAGATAAAAGCTAAGTGCCGAACTGTCATCAGATACAGTCCACACATCTCTTAAAATTGTTTTCACTTTCTGATATTACTTAGCAACTCAAGTCAGTATCTAACAAGCCCACATTCACTCTTGCTGAAACACAAATACTAACTTTCAAAATAATGGTCAAGTACTCAACTGTTTTCCAATTGCTCATTGCATGTCCTGTGTTAGGAACTAATGTAATAGAACATAAATAATGTATATGTATGGGACCATACTAAGTGTTTTGATTCATGTCAAAAGTGTGGCAGTGTTTACCCAGCACAGAATGAAGCCTAGCAGGAAATAGGAGGCTGGGCCTTCAAGATGTACCCTACTTCCTCCTAGTTAGGGCCAGGAGGAAGCAGCAGCACAGTACCTGTATCTGGGTGCTTACGGAGTACAAGGTTTTTCTCAGGTATCATGATTAAGAAAGAGGGAGTTCCCTGATGGTGTAGTGGCTTAAGGCTTCAGCGGTGGCGCTGTCAGCACTGCGGCCTGGGTTCGATTCCCAGTCAGGGAGCTACCCACATAGCAAAAAAAATAAAAAAATAAATAAAATAAATAAAAAAAAAGAAAGAACATTAAACTAGAATTACAATACCTGGGCTCCAGTTCCAACTCTGGTTCTAACTAGTTCTATAAACTTCGTATCTCCGAGCCTATTTCTTCTCAGACATCAATTGCAGGAACTAAATTACACAATCCCGGCTCTATGATTCTGCTCTATTTTTCAAAAGAAATGTGCCGGCACTCCGAAAACAATCTTTCCTCTCTACCTGCCCTACAATAACACTGCTTTATTGAACTAACTCAATTATTAAATATCACATAAATGCTAATGATTATGAAATATCATATAGACACATTTGTGTTAATGTGAAAACACAGAAATCTTATGTATCATGTCTAAACTCTCCAACTACACAACTATGAGATTTTCAGGGTTGTACTAATGCAAAGGCAAAGGCAAATGAACAAGAACCATACTTTTTCCTTTCCGTGCTTTCCCCAAGCTGAGTCCAGGGCTGCCATTAAACAGAAAGAACTTCATACACATGTGGATAAACTGTACATTAAGGAATTTGAGGATTTTAAGTCTATCACATCTCTATAATCTATCTATATGTAACAAAAAAATTAATGCAAAATTTATATGTGTATGAGCCTTATTTAAAAAGTTAAGGAGGACCTTCTGGAAACATCTGGGCATGATGAAGTAACAGAGACTAGGTTCACTCTTGAGCTTAACACAACTATTTTTGTCTCTAAAAATAAAGGCAAAATTTATGAAACCACAGATTTGAACATTAGACAATGGACAGAACAGATCTCTGAGAAAAAGGGAAGCACGACGAGGAAGCGATGCTATCACACCAGCTTAGGGCCTGCAGTGAGTTTCCAGGCTACAGTACAGGGGTGGGGAGGACTGGGGACAAACGCGGGGGGGGGGGGGGGGGGCAGCAGTGTCCCTCAACTGAAGAGACAGAGTTAATTGGAGAGAGATGGTGAAGACCATTTGAATTTGTAGGATAAGAACCGGAAAGAGGAGCACAAGAGCCCACTCGAGAGGTCTGCAAAGGGCTGTAGCTTACCTGAGTACTGTGTACATATATGCAAGGAATAGCAGGAGCCAGGTAAAGAACCACCAGAAAGAAGCATGGAGAACACAAACAGGCACTGCCTCAGCAGGAGGAGAAAATGAGCCCTGGGCTAAACCAAGCCTGATCCGGTGATCCTGCCAAGCAAAGCTTAAAAAGCAAATCTTGAAAGAACCCATCTTTTCTAAGTACTTAACTGTATGGCAAATCTAAACTCAAAAACACTTAAAAGAACACATTTTAAAACCTCAGCACCCAACTCAATAAAATGAACGATGCCCGATATCTATATAAAAAATTACCAGGCATGCAAAATAAAGTTGGAAACTGTGAACCATAATAAGGAGAAAATGTAATCAAAGGAGCAGACTCAGAAATAATACAGATAATAGAAGGAAGAGACAAGGATATTAAAACAGCTATTATTAATACATTCCATACATTCAAAAAAGATAGAGGAAAGGATGAGTATGTTAAGGAGAGACACAGAAGACATGGCAGAAAGTTTAAAAGACCTAAATTGAACTTCTAGAGATGAAAATACATTGGATAGGATTAACAGCAAATCAGACCGACAGCAAAAGAAAATAATAGCGAACCTTAAAATAACTCTTCTTAACTTGGTTAAGAAAATGAATTTGGAACATCTTAAAACCCAAACCCTTTCAATAGAAATTGACTCATTCAATCATTTTAAAAACAAAATAGTCTGAGCATCTACAATATTCCAAGTACCATGACAGGCACTGGAAATACTTAAAAGACTTAAGTAAAAAATAATGTCTGTATTTTCCCAACTTGCTTTTGCAAACTTCAAATCTGTTCAATATTCCCTTGTTTGATGAAACACAATTTGTTTTTTCTCAATCTTTCTACTGTATTTTCACATCATCTCTTAGTATTAGGTATTTCCTGGCATTAATCCTGGGGTTATGTTATATTCCAATCTACAAAAAAAGAAGTTGTACTATAGGAGGGCTATATTATAATTTCTTGACTCCTACTTGTCAGAGAAATGAAACTCTATGCAACAAGCTAAGGAATGCAGGACACAATGGCCTCACCTGGTAAAAGGTGTAAAAACGCTACTACTAGGACACTTTATTCATACTGAATGTACCACCTTAATTGTTCCATAATTCATCTTGATGGTTTTCCCCAACAGACTCAAATTTCCTAAAAGAAAGTAACATCATTTTTTTCATCTTTGCACATGTCAAGGGCACCCAATAATTTTTTTTATATAATTTGCTAAATAAATGAATAAAAAAACAAAAGTCAGATAAGAAACAAACAGGAACTCTAGCTAAGGACAGCACTCCTTAGAGACGATTATTACATTTATTTGTCTGACCTGTTCAAGTCAGACCCTGGATTTTGCTAAGACAGCCTGCAAGTGCATGATCCACTGAGATGCTGAAAATGAGAGCTGAGGTCATAATGAACCACCTCAGCCATCAACGACCACACAAACTGTAAGTCTATAAATTGTTTATGAAAGTGCCAGATGGTCTATTAGGTCAATGTCACTCAATACCCACAGTGTTGCTTATCATTTATACCCATCAGAATCACATGGAGGAAGCTCTTCTCAAAAACCAGCACTATTTCATCATTCAAATACTTAATAATTTTCTTTTTTAAAACTCTATCTGTGGTGGTATTTATCTTTATTACAGAAGTAATATGTACTTTTTAAAAATGTCAAATACTGAGATTGGAGGAAAATAATCTTACCTCCTGGAGTTACCACTATTAATAGTTTATTTTCTATCTTTCATTTCTCTCCCTAGGCTTCCATTTAGATTTTTTTCTTTTGTTTTTATAAAAATGCCACACACATTAGTCCTCTTCCTTTTAATTTTCCTTAATAATACATCAGGGAAATGTTATAGATCAATACTTAGAGTTCTAACTCATACCTTTTATTAGGTGCTTAACAGTCCATGCTATGGAAGTATCAAAATTTATTCAACTATCCTCTACTGATAGACATTCAGGCTATTGCCAGTGTTTTGTGATTATAAACAATGTCCCAATAAATATCTTGACTTCCACCTGGAGGAAAGATTCTAAAGTGTTGGTAGGTCAAAGAGTAGCTGTGCCTTCAGCAGCAACCGCCTTTCCCCAAATCACATGTCACAAGAAATACATGAGTACTATCTCCCCACATTCTTGCCAGTACTGGATATTATACTAAATGCTTTTGGAAAATGATAAGAATAAAAGTGATTACTAAATTTTAAAAAGTGCTATGTCTACCTTTTTTCTAAAATCTTTAAGTTTCTCCATAGACCTGCCTACTGTCAAAAGTCTGCCAGTTGTCATCAATGAACCAATGGACTATGCTATAGAAATTTACTTGTTAAGTCCAAACAACAAACTTGTAACACATTTTCTCTTAAAAACGCTGTTTAAAGGAATATTAGATAATCCAAGCTAATGCAAAGGTATATTCTTAATTTTAAAAATGGTAAAAAATAATTATTGATGTACAATATACACTGATGTTCTGTAGTCAATCTAGAATAATAATTAACATATATAACATTAGGTCTATTAAAAAAAAAAGTTTACCAGATGCAAACAACAGGCATGTCCCTACTGGAAAAAACACACCCCAAACCACATCTTTCCCAACCATATACTTACCTGTTGCTCTCACACAGAGAACCGAGGAGACAGGGCAAGCCCCAAGAAACAACGGAGCAATGAAGGAACTGAGGGGAAGTAAAAACGTATGTACAGAGACCCAAGAGATGAAGAATGGAGTCGGGCTACCCTTTACCTCAATATCCCAACTTCCCAGAAATACCAGGAGATAAGCTCCCTCTCCTCTTTGTCATGGCCTGTCCTCCACACTCCCCGCCTCCCACCACGCACACATACCTTAATGTCCATGGGTGGGAGGAGCAAATCCAAATTTTCCATCCCCTCCACTGTTGCTCCTATTCTCTAAGTGTATTAGAATTAAGGACACAAAGCACCATATTTTCCTCTACTCCTTGTGGATCCACAACAAAAGGCAAGGCTCCAGATTCCAAAAGATCCCAAGAAGGCAGGTCATGGGTAAAGAGTGAAGTATGGGGGTGGTGAGTGGCACAGGTTCACCTGCCTGGAGCCTGTATCTTGTAGTTCACTAGAAGACAGCCAGATATCCACATGCTGACACAAAAGCTGCAGCCAAATTGTCCCTGAAGCTTTCAAGTGGGAGAGAAATTTTAATTGCATGTTATAACTCCAATTTATACTAAGCCTAATCCATTTCTTAAAGTCCCAAAACACTGAGGAGTCTGCTGCCTGCAATTTATCTTCCTGACATAATGGTGGTCCCTAAAGTCCATAAACATCAAGTACAACACTGAACATTCAGCATTCCTCACAGTGCACATCTAGGAAAGCACTGCCATCACTATTGTCTCTGCTATTGCTTCAGTTTTTCCACTCACTTCTTCCGTATTATTTTCCTTACTAATTCCTTAGGAAACCATGGCTTTTTCACTAAATGACTTAGATACAGCCAAAGAAAGCATCTCTTCTACACCAGCAAGCAAAAAAGTAGACTGAGCATGTAGAGAACCAGAAATTAGGAAACCTAAGTTCAGATCTTACTTTTTTCTCTTTGTTGACCCTACTTCTCTGGGTATTATCTAATATTCATTTAAACAGACTTCAGTTTTCTCAAGTATAAAATGCAAGGACTAAAAATCAGCACACTCAGTGGCAATTCTCAAAGATGGGTAGGTAGGAGAGCAGAGTCAGGATCAGATGCAGAAATACAGTTCTGCTCATTTCCAAGGGGTGGGGAAGGGGGGATGGGGATGAGGCAAGGGAACAGTGAGGGGAAAAACAAATTGAAACAGTTAAGTAAGCCCCCAGAATGAAGCCACTTCAAAACTGAAGACCACAATCCCTAGTCATGATTCTACAGTTCTATCTCAGACTCAAGGCATGGCCAACCAGGATTTTTTTTTTCACATTCATTTCTAAAATAAAGAATTAAAAATATTATGAAAGAAATCTTCCATTTAACCAGAAATGGAAGAAGGTTTGGAGGGGACAACACTTAGGTCTTTCCTCATGCTGCGTATTCAACTAAACACAAGAAAGAGACCTAGGCTCTTGAGCCATTTTCCTGCTTGAGCCCACTCCTACCTCTTAGGAGTGTACTTTCACTTCAATAAACTATCTCTTTGTTTCTTCTTATTTTCCTTTTAATAAACTGCCTCTTGGTTTCACCTCTACACTTTGGTGTGTGTCTCGTTCAATTCCTTGCTTGAGACACCAAGAACCTGGACACGATGCCAAGAAGGACCTATTCTCCGGTAACAATACTTCGTGGCCTGCTGCTTTCTAGAAATAAGGAACTGAATTTAAGGTAATTTTAAAAATTAGATGTGGATTCTTTGTACTTGCAGAATGTGTGATTACAGAGTCACTTACACACACACACACACACACACACACACACACACACACACAGAAACAGACCTAGACATGCAAGAACAACACACAGTGGTTAAGACAGCCAATTTAAAATTTCCAAAAAGACGTTATTTGCACACGCTTGAGGGCACCTAGTTTACATATCATTAATGCATGCAATGAGGTGGAAAAAACTTCTAAAATTATGAATTTCTTCCAAAATTCTACCTCAATGTTGTAGATAAACCCAATCCTTCAATGTACTTCTTAATTCAGTAACATTAATAAATATTACAGTCTTAAAGACTAGTACAAGTAATAAAATACAAATGTAATCAGCAAATACAACCTATAGCAAAAGCCCCAAATGCAATTTTAAAGGTCTTCAAAAGAAATCAATAATAGTTTCTGAAAAAAATAAAACCCACAAATATGGTGATCATTCCAAAAATAAAAAATGAGGTGTGTGCCCTAAATAATGGAAAGTATGTCAGAAAGTGATGTGAAGAATAACTAGACAGTTTACATCAATATAAAGTGGTACATTCACAACTCAACAAAAAACATGAAAGACCAAACTAACTTTCTTATATCTACCACCCTAAGGATCTAACATACTTGCTGGCACACATAAAACACTCAATAAATGTTCTCTAAATTAATAAATGATGAATTAATTAATTAAGGCAAGTAATATATGATGATGAAGAACCTTGGCAATCACTCATTTTCATTTATAAGCCCATCCAAGACCAAGCTAGTTACCATAAGAGCCAGGAATGAAAACCAGATCTCCTGATTATTGGTCATTGCTTCCTTTATTGTTGGCTTTCTAGAATTAAAAGTGATTAGAATTTTTACATTGGATATAAAACTCAAGAATCTACTCAGGAATTAGGCAGTATGTTATAAGCAGTTTACTGTTAAGTGGCTTCTATAACCCATATGATTTTTTTTTTAACTTACATTTCTAAAGTTTGTAATTAGATTTAAAGATATTAATGTAATAATATTAACCAAAACCCATCTGGATATAAAACTGCTTATATGATTTCATGAGACTGTTTATCACCATTACAAACAGAACACATGTATCGGTCATTAAAAATGTTCTGAAATAATACTTAATGGCATCGTAAAATGCTATAATATGCAATAAATAAGCAGAATACAGAACATTATACACAATGGCCCAAATTTTTTAATGTTATATATTAAGGAAAAAAGAAAAATGGAAAAGGAGAGGGAAATATGTAAGAATACTAATGTATTTAGATAATAAAACTTATGATTACTTTTATTCATATTTTGTAGTTACTTTCCAAAAATGTTAGCAAGTTTATGTCATAGATCCTTCTTCCCACATTTCACCAAGTACTCACATAGTTACTCCTTTTCCACTGAGTAATACAGAGATTACATTTTTAGCCAACAGGATAGTTTTTCTGCCTAAATGTGAAAGCCTATAATTTTAAAAGCTGCTTCAACTAACAATGGAGATAAAAGATAATGGGGTTTTTTTCCTTAAGTAACTAAATCCTCAACACCCAGCCATAGAATTCTTCACTGAATTTTATAGATTATGGATAGCCCAAATCACATTAAACAAAGAATAAACCATACTTGCCTCCTCCCCAAATATGGACCCCTACCAGTAATTCCAGAATATAGTCAATGGCTAGTTACTTAAACTGAGACTATTCACCTCTCACCACACACAGTACTTAATCTATACTGTTAATAGTAACTTCGAATGCACATAACGGAGGGCCACAATTTTCTATAACAGTTTCCAGTCAGCCACGTACTCAATGCAATCATGGGAGCCTGGTTTCCTTCGTTATAAAATAAAGGCACTGGCTCTTGTGTTACGTGTCTCAGAGTTGGTATAAGAGTCAAATGACATCACATGTGTAAAAATGTAAGTATGTGTGGTGCTATCATCATTATGATCATTAATCTAATTCAGTTTCCTGCACCATGTTAAGAGAGTCTCATTCCATCTTAAATTTGCTAATCCGTGCCTAAAAGTTATTTCTCACTAGTAAATCCTAAGATTTGGTAATATATTTACGGTATTAGCACAGTTCTTTAAAAGGGAGGATAGGAGGATCCCTGGTGGTCTAGTGGCTAGGTTTCGGCGCTCTCACCCCCGCGGCCTGGGTTCGCTTCCCAGTCTGGGAACCAACCAAAACTAAACAAATAAATAAAAATAAAAGGGAGGATAAAGTTTTCAACTTAACATTGATTACCTATACACAAAATTTGTCCGGGTTACAAAGTATGAAGTCACTATGATAATACTTTTCCTGTAAAGCAAAGAGTGGAATGAAATACAAGTTCAGATCACAAAAATGAAATGGTAAGGTCAAGAAAACCCTCTGCCCACACCATCCACCCCCACAACACAAAGCCTCCTCCCTTCATGGAAATTCTGCCTTCCTTCAAAGGTCAACCCAGCCTGTGAAACTCTGGGAGGCTCAGATGACTCCTTTCTTGTAGCACTCACTTACAATGAGTGGAAATGGCCCACCTTCCTCACCAAACTGTCCTCTTGGGGAAGCCAGACCTGCAGCCCTGTGCTCCTCTTCCTCCCCTAGACCCTAATTCCTTAGCACAAGTTTGAAGTATAGGATCCGTAACTACTTAGAATTAAACCACATATTCCAAGTTGGTGAGGATCATTTCTCCTGGCCCTGAGTGGCCCTGAGGGAAACTGTGACTACAAAATGTGACTGGGAGGGCGGGGTGTAGATCACATAGTGACTTATATACCTGAAGCATGTAATCAATTAATTTCTGATTCAAAATATGAAAAACAGGCGGTTAGGAACAATGCTGCTGGCATATTTCAAAGCAATGTTAATTATGAAAGTATTTCATTCTGTTTGTCATTTTAATTCTGCTGAAGCACAAATTTAAATTTCTATGTAGTTTTCTAAATGTAAAAGCATGGAGATTAAGTACATGTCTGATTTTTCCACAAGGAAATTTTTCCATTTTACTTTTTTAACTTAGAATTCTTCAATCCTTCTGAAGACCCTCCAAAATTTTTTGAAGAAAACGAGTACAGGCTACTGATTATTTACAGTAGCTAAATTGTTATAGCATCTGAGATTGTTTGAAGGACACATTCAATAACCCTACAATGGCACACTGCTGGTGGGAATGCAAACTGGTACAACCACTGTGGAAGACAGTATGGAGGTTCCTCAGAAAATTGGGAATGGAGTTACCACATGACCCAGCAATCCCCCTTCTGGGGATCTACCCAAAAGACTTGAAAACCTTTGTCCGCAAAGACTTATGTACCCCAATGTTCATCGCAGCGCTGTTCACAGTGGCCAAAACATGGAAACTGCCAAAGTGCCTGCGACAGACGACTGGATAAAGAAGCTGTGGTACATACACACAATGGAATATTACTCAGCTGTAAGAAAAGATGAAATATTGCCATTTGCGACAAAATGGATGGACCTGGAAATCATCATGCTTAGTGAAATAAGCCAGACAGAAAAAACAAGGAACTGTATGACTTCACTCATATGCGGAATATAAAACTGAAAGCAAAGAAAAAAGAAATGAACAAACAAATAACCCATGGACACAATCAATAGTTTAATGTTTATTTGGGGACGAGTGGGTTAGGGAGGGGAGAAAGGGGAGGGGGTGGGAGAGGAGG